>JBAIZL010000006.1:105759001-105936501 GCA_036971475.1 Prosapia bicincta | reverse complement strand
GAATGAAGTTTAGAGAAAGTTTGATGTCTATCGAAGGATTTGCCCTTGGTCGTAACACTATGCATGAATATTTTAAGATGCACAAGTGTTGAGATGAGGTTTCGAAATTAATTTCCTTCCACGTTCGCGTTAATTAGCAGAAGATATTATTATTTATTCTTTAAGTGCGGACAGGTCATAGGACTAAAAAAGTAGGCCTATAGCTTACCAAAATAAATGGTTGCGAGAGGCGGTTGTCACAAAAAACGATACTCATGGCGGTATAATTTTATGTGCATGATCACAAATACACGCACAGACTGATACACACACACACACACACACACACACACACACACACACACTCAAGAAATGAAAGTTTCTTGATAAGAAATTCAAAAGTTTTATTATGACCCAGAACTTTATTCCATGATTTACGAAATATTTCTTCCTTAATTTCGTTCCATGATTCGGTTATCCAGTGCACATCTTCCTCAACTGTATTTATTTTTTAGAAATCCTACAATGCTTTCTTCCCTTTTAGTCGCTTCCAAGAGAGATTGTAAAAGGTAACGTCTGTATTTTTTTCATACATTCCAGATCCATCAGCTGGGTCAGGCTCGTAACATTTGCTCGGAGAAATAAAGCACGAATATCATCAGAGTAGATCTTCATCGTTATCTGACGGTTAATTGTATAACAGTGCATAATTTTAATTTCCTTTCAAAAAAGATAAAACAGTACGAAATAGAAATAGGCGCATCACGTTTGTCCGTTTACACCGCTAGGGATTAACTAAAAATATTGTTCATTAAATCACATTTGGATTTTAAAAAAATTATTTCATGAATTTAAAGGAAGCTTGAAGAGTCGGGACTCGAATTTTCGAAACTCTACTGTATTTCACAAAGAGGGTGCCGTTGAATAGCAAAAGATTAAGTCCCACATACGTGTCTAGAGTTTTGGCAAAGTATGATGAATATTCGCCGATTAATCAGGAGGTAACCAGTGCCTTCTTAATTACTTCATATTTGTGTGCTGTTGAAGAGGAAAAGATTAAGCCCCGCATAAGTGTCTAGAGTTTTGGCAAAGTATGATGAATATTCGACGATTAATCAGGAGGTAAGCAGTGCTTTCATTTTAATTACTTGATATTCTTGTGCTGTTGAAGAGGAAAAAATTAAGTCCCACATACGTGTCTTGAGTTTTGGCAAAGTATGATGAATATTCGACGATTAATCAGAAGGTAACTAGGGCTTTCTTAATTACTTCATAATCGTGTGCTGTTGAAGAGCAAAAAAATAAGCCCCACATTCGTGTCTAGAGTTTTGGCAAAGTATGATGAATATTCGACGATTAATCAGGAGGTAACCAGTGTCTTCTTAATTACTTCATATTTGTGTGCTGTTGAAGAGGAAAAGATTAAGCCCCGCATAAGTGTCTAGAGTTTTTGCAAAGTATGATGAATATTCGACGATTAATCAGGAGGTAACCAGAGCTTTCTTAATTACTTCATATTTGTGTGCTGTTGAAGAGGAAAAGATTAAGCCCCGCATAAGTGTCTAGAGTTTTGGCAAAGTATGATGAATATTCGACGATTAATCAGGAGGTAACCAGTGCTTTCATTTTAATTACTTGATATTCTAGTGCTGTTGAAGAGGAAAACATTAAGCCCCACATACGTGTCTAGAGTTTTGGCAAAGTATGATGAATATTCTACGATTAATCAGGAGGTAACCAGTGCTTTCTTGATTACTTCATATTCTAGTGTTGTTGAATAGGAAAACATTAAGCCCCACATACGTGTCTAGAGTTTTGGCAAAGTATGATGAATATTCGACGATTAATCAGGAGGTAACCAGGGCTTTCATTTTAATTACTTGATATTCTTGTGCTGTTGAAGAGGAACAAATTAAGCCCCACATACGTGTCTAGAGTTTTGGCAAAGTATGATGAATATTCTACGATTAATCAGGAGGTAACCAATGCTTTCTTTATTACTTCATATTCTAGTGTTGTTGAAGAGGAAAACATCAAGCCCCACATACGTGTCTAGAGTTTTGGCAAAGTATGATGAATATTCGCCGATTAATCAGGAGGTAACCAGTGCCTTCTTAATTACTTCATATTCGTGTGCTGTTGAAGAGGAAAAGATTAAGCCCCGCATAAGTGTCTAGAGTTTTGGCAAAGTATGATGAATATTCGACGATTAATCAGGAAGTAACCAGTGCTTTCATTTTAATTACTTGATATTCTTGTGCTGTTGAAGAGGAAAACATTAAGCCCCACATACGTGTCTTGAGTTTTGGCAAAGTATGATGAATATTCGATGATTAATCAGGAGGTAACCAGTGCTTTCTTAATTACTTCATATTCTTGTGCTGTTGAAGAGGAAAAATTAAACCACTTATTCGTTGCTAGTGGTTTGGTGAATTATCATGAGTATTCGAAGATCAGTCAGGAAGAAACTAGTTCTTCCATGTTATAGTTTATGCAAGAGAGTGCTATTGCAGCACTGTTATTCGACACATCCGTTGCTAGTGGTTTGTTAAAGTATGATGAATTTTTGATGATCAATAAGGAAGTAACCAATGAAATGCTTTCGTTTTAATTACTACCCAAGATAGTGTTGTTAAACAGAGAATATTAAACAACCCAAGTTTTGGCAATGTATGTTTAATATTCTATGATAAACCAGGATGTAACCAATGCTTTCATTTTAATTACTTTACAACCATGTGCTTTTAAACAACATAATATTTAAACATTTAATAGCACAATATATTAAACGACTCATTCTTTGCTAGAGTTTGGTAAAGTATGATGAATATTCAATGAACAGTTAGGAAACAACCAGTGCTTTCATTGACTCTGCGGAACAGGGATGTACAAATCCGGCATATATTTCAATCGATGGATGTGAAGTGAAAGTTATTTTTCTTTAGTCCTGAACGAAAGTAAAGTAATGTTAGAGAATTGCGTTGTGTCACAACTGAAATAATCGCCGATGGGTTTGGAAATATTGTAAACACGCTCAGAGAACAAATGACCTTGTTTTATTAATAGCCTATAGAGATTAATGAGCAACAAATTTCAAATAAATTAGAGACATTTTAAGCTTGTATTCATGGCCACTAATGGCGAAACAGTCTTGTGGCAATAAGAAAATAGATATAGTTATTTAACACATTTATGTAAACACTTACTTTAACAAGGCAATAAACAAGAGCCGGCCCGCAATTACCCCGTAGGAATTTCATTATGGAGTTATACAGTGTTTTTACACTTTTAAGTTTTTTTGAAAAACCTTGAACATTTGTTACAGTTATAGGTTAGTTCATCAATTATTTTCTAGGTTCCTACTTATATAATAAAAGTTAAAAGATTCACAAAATTTGCTTGTCCGACCTGTGGAATTTGAGGCGACCGATATGATCATGGCTTTTATTGGCGTTGGCTATTTTTGAGGATGATTGTTTTGAATTAATGTGGACTGGCTGAACAACTTTTTTTATTTGTAGATAGTATAGCAATACTACAAAGATTGACCTAAAACACATATAAGAGCTTAACACGCTAATAACAAACCACTTTACGCTATTAAAAATTACCTTACACTATTATAAAATTGGACTAAGTCTAATGAATACGATTTTAGAGTGCAATCTTGTTTTTGCAGAAGCAACACTTCTCTGGATAGAGTTATAGACCTATAAGTCTATCTTTTCTCCTTCCAGTAGCTCAGGGATGTTTCACACTAAATGTGTTTTCAACATTTGCCTATATGTACTTGCCTTTAAATTTTAAAAATTCATCATACGATTGCTTCGCCAGCAGCATTAATCGTTTCATTTTCTTCTGAAAGGTGAAGGTTTTAATTACTTTAGCTCATACTTTTATTTTTCTGAGGAGTTCATGGAAAGCCAATGGGTTTTTGTTCACGCTTGTCGATATTTCCTGACAGACAGTTTTGGTCACAAATGACAGATGTTCCAGGCGGTTTTCTTTTTTAATCCTTAAGTCCATTCTGAACGTATAGGTCAAGTTTTGTAAGCTGGCACTTGACTCTTGCGAAGTAATTGTGTATTCGTCATTTATAAATCATCAGGCACTGTCGTCATCCCTCATCGGGGCCGTAAATTGCGGCCTACCAGTTCCAACCCTTAGACAATGTTACTAGCATGCTTCCATGAACGCCCTATTTTCTGTTGTTTTTATTTTTATTATACATTAAAAAGTATTAATTTGTATCAAAAAAACGAGTCAACCCTATGAGTTAGAGGAAGTTCATAGGTCGATATTTTTGAAAATGTCTTGCTTGTACCTTTACCAACCCCTCGTCTTCGCCCCTCTCTCCAAGGCCCACATATCCCAAGTGCCCAATTACAAAATTTTACCTATAGTTTGGCTAGACAAGGCAGGTATAATTTCAAAATATCCTGGGTATAGGCAAAATTTTATAAGCTGGCACTTTGAAGATGAGGGCCTTGGCTAAAGGCCGAAGACGAAGGGAGGGTGGAGGTACAAGCAGTTAATTTTCAAAAACATTGACCTTTGGACTTCCGTTAACTCATAGGGTTGACTCATTATTTTGTTACTTATTAATACTTTTTAACGCATAGTAAAAATAACAACAAATGAAAATAGGGCGTTCACGCAACCGCGCTAATAGGATTGTCTAAGGATTGGGACTTGTAGGCCGCAATTTGTGGCCCCGATGAGGGATGATGATAAGAGTGGGATGAGGGATGTTTTATAGATGACGAATTTACAATTTCTAACTAAGAGCCAAGTGCCAGCTTACAAAATTCGACCTTCACAGGCTAAGAAACTTTTGTATTTTCTTGCAGCTTTCTCTTTGCTCCCACAATTACTAGAAATATAATCTCTTTGATATAACTTGTTCTCTATTAGGGTTGGGACATCGATAAGAAAATATTCATAACTGATGTTTTCAATTAAACTACCAGTGAAAATCGATATCTCGATATTATCGTTAAAATCAATCAATATACTGATATATCGGTACAAAATAATAAAAAAAATTCAATTATTATAAAAAAATTTAATGTTAGTAAGGAAAGTAAAAACAGTAGTTAAATGAAGAAAAATTGATTTATTATATTTTTCACGTGGAAAAAATACAATTTTAAGGAATTAAAACTTACATTTACAAATACATACATTTTTTAAAATTCCTTTACAAAATAAAATTATTTTACCTAAAATTCTCTTCCCAAAGAGTCCAAATATCAGCATATTTGCATTATTAAGTTTTAGTCTCCTCTTTTTTGTCGATGAAACCTCTCCAGCTTTCAAAAAAGCCTCTCTGCTTGAACTTTTTACACAAGTAACAGATATTTTCTAGTCAATTGATGTAAGGACGAGTTTTGCGTTGAAATTTCCTTCAAATTCTTGGTTGGACTGTCCCCTAGACCTCCCTAAGGTGACTGGTTAACGTTGCCCCCATCAACACTTTTAAGCCGACTCATCTCGAATAATACAACTATCGAAAGTCGAACCCCTCTCCGCTGTGCGATAGAAATAACCCCTCCTCGGGTGACTTCCATCCAACATATTTAGTGTGAAAGTATGATACATGGAATATGTTCTTACTCAACTTAATTTATTTTACTTTAAAAATATTTAATAAAAATAACATCTGTTGATAACGTTTTATTAAAATTTTATGTTGCCAATTTCATTTGAGTTTACGTTTACTATACTTGTAGAAATCAAGGTTAAACCGATCGATACAAAATTTTTACATGTCCAAAAACTCCAAAATTAAACCTTCTCTGTCCAGTTATTTTTAAGTCGTTTTACGTCAAGATATAGCAAAAAATAATTTTTAGTTTCTTTATATTACAAGTGTAGCTATATATTTCAAAACATCGATATGTCCTATATCTAGGATATGACAATTACAATGAAAAATATCGCCAATTCATTTCCAATATACTAATATTTTTATATAACTCTTTTCGATATCCCAAGCCTAATCTTTATTATCCAATCTACTCGTAGAGCTCGACCAGAGACCTACTCGTAGAACTCGAGAACTAGCTGGACCTTGATTCACGAATAGGAATTTCTGAAAGCATGACAAAGATATCGGATAGAAGTAGTGATTTATTTAAAATGTCAAATACTAACTTCAGTTCACAATTTCAATATAACTTCAGTAGTAATAACCAATTCAGTTTGTACAACTGGAGAAATTTGAACTAATTTTTCTATGTGTTTTACATCTATGGAGCGGGTGCTAGTAGAGACGGGGAGCGAGAGAGAGAGAGTCGAGTACGCCCGAGTGAGAGTAAGACAGCTGAGATCGATAAGCAGAGACAAACGGACCGGAAATGATTCCGACCGTCTTTGTTGATGCATCATAAATAATAATAATAATTTCGTTACCTCAAATCGGTGTTTGCTTTAGTCGTTTAATGCTTCAAAGCAACTAATACATAAATAAGGTATAGTTGATAATTAATTATTTCTCCATTAAATTCAGTGATGGCTCCAGCGCGGGCCTACCCAACATTTTATAATAGTAAATCTTTCCTAATTGTCAATAATCTAAAAAGTTAAATGATATATATATATATATATATATATATATATATATATATATATATATATATATATATCGCAATATGTATTCTTGTGTATTAATAAAGAAATAAGTCAAAATACAAATACAAGAATAATTATTGAATTTACAACTCAAAGCTTTTCGTTGGTAAACAGTACCAACATCATCAGGAATATTAAAGAATTAATTCTTTAATCATCAGGAATATTAACACAATTCTTTAATATTCCTGATGATGTTGGTACTGTTTGCCAACGAAAAGCTTTGAATTGTAAATTCAATAATTATTCTTATATTTGTATTTTGACTTATTTCTTTATATATATATATATATATATATATATATATATATATATATATATATATATTTAAGATCAAATAATATACACAAATACAGGAATATTTAATTTATTGAATAATAAACTCAAAGCTTTTCGTTGGTTTACATTACCAACATCTTCAGGAGTTACAATATTAAGAATGATATTGATCATCATTCTTAATATTGTAACTCCTGAAGATGTTGGTAATGTAAACCAACGAAAAGCTTTGAGTTTATTATTCAATAAATTAAATATTCCTGTATTTGTGTATATTATTTGATCTTAAAAATATTCTAACAGGAAAACACATTTGATATTCTATATATATATATATATATATATATATATATATGAAGTTTTATTATTTATTGTAAACAATTTTTTCTACCACTAAGTGCAATAATTTTACCTTATGTGATGAGGCACCTTTCGGTCAGTTGACCTTTGTCGAATCACTGAATTAATTTTCTCTATTTTTCTGGTGTGGTTGTTCGGTTCGTGATGTTGGTATTTGTTTTGATACCAACTTCATAAAGTCAGTGCAACGGAAAAATAATGGACAACTTGAAATATATATATATATATATATATATATATATATATATATATATATATATATATATATATATGAGATTATTTAAAATTTGCTCATAATATTATAGCGATAATCAGAATGAACCAAGCAACAATAAAATAGCAAATAATAGCTCTTTTGTTTTTAGCCTATACTCGTATATCTATTTGCCCTGAAAGTTAAAATCCCCTTAACTCTCCATTTAAATTTTAAACAATACCTGGTGGAGGTACACATCCCCTCTACGATAGTCACGACACCCCTAAACTGTGCCTACCCAAAAAAATAAATTCTGAAACCGCCCCTGAATAAATTACACTGCACGCGTATTTTAACAGTTAAATTACACAAGAATCGGGTTGTTTAATCAATGAAGAATGGAGTACTGACGATTGCGCTATAGCCTACTATTAGAATCGACAATCCTGGAATACCTACATCCTCGTTTCTTCCCTATCCTTCCTAGGCGAATAACCGTACTCGCTAAAACTACAAAACGCCATTGCTCTACAACTCCAATTAGCGTTTCTTACCCTTCTTGGTAAAAAATATTTAAAAAATATGTTGATCGTCTTAAACCACAAAACAAGCTTTGGAGCCTAGACTCTATTCGTACATTTTCTGGTGTTGTTTCTGCACGTTGAAGAGATTTATGTGTGAATATCTGTCCTTAATAGAAAGTGTATATGTTTTTTGTTTTTTGGATTTCCCTACTTTTGTGGATTTGATTTTTTGAATACGAAAAAGCTTCTCATGTGCGCTAATGTTTCCCAACCTTCAAATAAAACCCATTCCAAGAATTTGATATTAGTAAAATAGCATACTAGCACAACCGTAGCAAAAAACAGAACTAGCTGGATCTATACCTTGCTCCAACTAGTCTCGTGTTGGACCCCTTCGCTTTTTGAAGGAAGTTTGGTGCCTTTTGACATAATTTTGCTTTTTGCAGACCTTGATTTTCTAGACATTTCCCCCCTACTACATTTCTAGTTCTACGCTTAGATACACAAAGTTCCGTTATAAGCCCGAAGTACTTGAGCGGCATAATTAGCTCTGTGCTATGGATGATGTACGAGTAACAAGCGGGCGGTGTAAAAAATGTGAAAGTGAGTCGAGTGAAGGCATGGAAGATGCAATTATCTTTGCTGTCCGTCTCAGTGCCGTGAGAATATCAGTGGATGTCTTCTTTCCCAACACCGTTTCATTCACATTGTTGTGAAATCCTTTTGCTTCATACCGGCCATTGTTCTTTAAATATTATTATTGTTCGACAAAAAACAAAGATTCTGTCTACGTTAATATTAAAAAAATTAACGCCTTCGACGCCGGCTAAATCGAAGTGCCGCAATTATAAAACAAAGGTATTAATGCCGGAGGGCGATGTATTTTACATTCGCTGTGTCGACATCGTCTTACTAAGGTATTGTATTAGGCGCGTTTGGTAATTGTTTACTTTTTACCACCTAAAACATTTTATCATTGGGTTTACGTCCTATGAAATTTCTTCTTTAGATGATCATTGCGAAAGGATAGCGTAAAAACGCAATATAAGCTAGAGACCTAGGGTAAGATTACACAGATGATCAAATAACTTTAAAAATAATAATAACGTGAATTCAGTGTTCTTCAATTCCTTCTATTAACTCATACTCAAATTTTCAAACGTTAGTAAAATATGTTTCTATTCATCCAGTTAAGCTCAAATACATTGTTGTGGATGACAATTGTTTTCAAATATTTGTTCATTAATTATATTTTTAAAAAGTTTATGTTTCATTCGAATTCGAACTGAATAACTACATGTTTGAAATTAAGCATTTGGGCACCTAGCCACTTTTCCATAGCTAGAAATTAATTATTTGTATATTTTAAATAATGTTTTTCTAGAGTTATTTTAAATAATAAGAGTTTCTAATTTAAAGAAAAGTTTAAGTGTAACATTCTACGTTTGAACTTAACAAATTAATGACCGTTGGATGGATAGCTAGCTCATATTAAAGATGAAAAAGAAAAAAAACAATATCCGACTGACTATAGCAATAACTTCATTATGTTCCAATACTGCCGTTTCATTAGAGACCAAGACGCTCTGCAGTGTCCCGTACTGACCGTGCAAAGACAGATTTAGCGTCAGAACAACAAATATAATATCTACTGTAACTACAATATCTTTAATATTGTCTGAGCTTTCATATTTTGAACATCTCCACTTATCATCTAAGCTACTCCCCCTGTCATACGTTTAAAGTTGTCTGAATTACTCCACCTGTCATACGTTTAAATTTGTCTGAGCTACTCCACCTGTCATACGTTTAAAGTTGTGTGAGCTATTCCACTTGTCTTACGTATAAAGATGTCTGAGCTACTCCATTTGTCATACGTTTATGTTGTCCGAGCTACTCCACCTGTCATACGTTTAAAATTGTCTGAGCTACTCCACTTGTCATACGTTTAAGTTATCTGAGATTCTCCACCTGTCATACGTTTAAAGTTGTCTGAGCTGCTCCACCTATCATACGTTTAAAATTGTCTGAGCTACTCCACCTGTCATTCGTTTAAAATTTTCTGAGTTACTCCACTTGTCATACGTTTAAAGTTGTCTGAGCTACTCCACCTGTCATACGTTTAACTTTGTCTGAGCTATTCCATCAATGAACTCTTTAAGTTTCTTCATCTACTCCAACTATCATATCTTTAATGTTGTCTGAGCTACTCCACCTATCATAACTTTAAAGTGGTTTGAGCTACTCCAGCTATCATAATTGTAACATTGTCTGAACATCTCCACCTATCATAACTTTAACATTGTCTCAGCTACTCCACTTATCACATCTTTAAAGTGGTTTGAGCTTTTCCACGTATCATACTTTAACATTGTCTGAGCTTCTCCACCTATTATAACTTTAACATTGTCTCAGCTACTCCACTTATGCCGCCTTTAAAGTGGTTTTAGCTATTACACCTGTGAACTCTTTAAAGTTTCCTTTTCTACTCCATCTATCATATCTTTAATTTTGTTTGACCTACTCCACTTATCATAATTTTAACACTATCTGAGCTACTCCAGCTATCATATCGTTAAAGTTGTTTGAGCTACTCCACTTATCATAATTTTAACACTATCTGAGCTACTCTCCCTATCATAGCGTTAACACTGTCTGAGTTACCCCACCTATCATAACCTTAGCGTTATCTGAGCTTCTCCACCTATCATATTTTTAACATAGTCTCAGCTACTCCACCTATCATATCTTTAAAGTGGTTTGAGCTACCACCCGTATGAACTATGTAAAGTTTCTTTATCTACTCCATCTATCATATCTTTAAAGTTGTTTGATCTACTCCACTTATAACGTTAACACTGTCTGATCTACTCCATCTATCATATCTTTAAAGTTGTTTGAGCTACTCCACCTATCATAGTTTTAACACTGTCTAAGATACTCCACCTATCATATCTTTAAAGTTGTTTCAGCTACTCCACCTGTTTAAACTTTCTTCAACTACTCCATCTATCATATCATCAACTTTGTCTGAGCTACTCCACCCATCACGACAGTATTTTCTCCATATGTTACATCTATAAAATGTTTTTAAATTGTGAATTTACTCGGTCTACAATTTTTCTATTATTTTTTTTAAATTCAGATGTTTAAACAAGTGAGTAGAAACATTATATGAAAGTATTGTGGAACCCTATAAAATAGGTACATAATTTTAAAAAATGAGAAAACAAACTAATTATAATTTTATTTTAATTATGGAATAATAAATAAAACAGTTGAATTATGTGCTTCAAAATTTATGCTTTAAGAAATGTCACTAGTCTTAGTGATGAATTAATAAAGTAGTCTGGAATTAGGTTCAGTTCGTGTCGCAATATTTCTAGGGAAGTAATAACTAACATTTATACTATAAATATGTATAGTTTATAATCAACAATTACATTAATTAAATCTAATAAATGACAACGTTGTTACAGATGCGACGTTGGCTCTGGAGTACTACGGCAAATATTTGGGACCCCTAAAAGGATACCATCACGGAGTAGGAGGCGACGTCTACGCTGTAGACGCGCGCACCTTGCACATAAGAGACTTCACTTATGACGGAGAAGGGCCAGGTAAGCTCCATATGGCATGATGTATTCTACTTAAAACAACCTCGACCCTGATAACAAGAAATACACCTCGTAATGAGTTAATTTTATAAGGTCGCGAAGACTTCTTTAATATCTCCGGGACTCAAATGCGGGAACGAAATTATGTAATTGGGAAGAGTTTAAATTGTAATTAGATGTAAACAATTTAGAAATATGCTTTTGAGTTGTGAAATAATTGCCAAATGAAACTAGGAAGGCGATCACATAGATAATCTATTTTCAACCTGAATATTGGGCAGATAAAGTTATTTTATAAGTAATTATATTACCCGGAACGTTCTATTAACCGGCCATTTTCAAAACAAATAATAATTCAGTACAGTACCCTTTTTTGTACAAAATGTGACTAATCGAAAATACAGTACAAAGGAGATGTCAATTACCCAACCTAACCCAGAAATAGTTCAAGAAAGAGTAAATGTTTCATGGAGCAATGCTACAGCCGCTTTTACAACGCTGTTAACGTTTGTCGAAGGTGGGAATGCTACTGCTCAGGAGGTTTTGCAACTTCATTTATTGAAAAACTGTCATCACGTTTCAGACAGTCAGTGATTATTTAAAAAATTATTAAAACATTATAAAATAATTAGTCTTTGTATACTTAATTGTACTGGTGCGTGTTTTATTTTAACATTGTATGAACGAAACAAGTTTTTTAACAATAAATTTCTTTTCTTTCTTCAATTTTTGTATATAATTTTGGTTGCGCTAGATTGTGCTTTTATCAGTTTGTACGGAAATATAGTAATTGGATACAAACAAATATAGAAGGTAATATTTCAACAGTCCATACAATTTCCCTTGATAGGTAGATGACGTTATGTACGTAGGCCCTGCTGTATATTGTCTAGGCTACATTCTATTATCCGGAAATTTTCGATAACCTTTAACATGCCAACCCCGAGGGTGCCGAATATAAGAGCTTCTACTGTATTATATTTTCATTTTTTGGAGAAGTTATTTGAACAAAAAAAAATATTTTTGCAGTTTTTGGATTTCGATTTCGCTAAATCTAACTGCGCGGAAGAACGCCAAGCTATAGGCTATGTATATTTGCTGAGGCATTTGCTTTATATTTTTTTACAAATGTTTCTTGAATATTATATCAGTAGAATTCTAACTCTCTAGAAACATTTCCAGTTAGTATTAAAGAGGCTGGAATATGTTATTTACTCTGTAATGTAAGAGTTTTATTGAATTCAAGAAACAAAAGCTATCACGATATTATTGTCTACTTATAAACGAGAAAGGCACATTAAGGAAAAGATTCACCAGGATTGGAAGTATATAAAATTATGAAAGTATAGGAAAGGTATAGTAGTTGAGAATATAAGGGAGAAATGACATCACGTGTGTAGGTTTACCTGAATATTACATTCTCTCTACCGGAGCCAAAGAAAGCAGTTGCGGCTGGTGCCTAAAACCTAGGGGGTTGCAGATCGTAAAGTGTTCGTTTTTTTAAAGCAAAGAAACCGCAATCATACAAATTTAAGGGCTGTTATAGGGAAATAGATTAATACTGCTTAATAAGTTGTGATTTATTCTATTGAAGGAAATAAATTGGAGTTTTTAATTTTATATTTACTTAGTAAATAAGACACCGAACTATAAGTCATGGGTTTATTTATTAACAAAAAATCTCAATTCATGCTCAACTGAGAATCTCAACAAACTTGGAGCGGAGCAGAGATGCTTCTCGTCGGACCAGAGCTGTAGATACAATGCTTCCGACAGGGCATGACGTCAGAGCCGAGCCACTAAGCCAGCATTACGTTTGCTATGCTTCCTCATTAATTTTTAGACGCAACTCATGAAATTTTAAAAAAAAATTTTATCAGTATATTTTACGATGAGGTGACTGTAAAAATTAAACGTGAAAACAATAATCAAAAAAAGAGGCATACCTAATATAATGAACCGAATTATAATATCGTATGATTAGAATTTTGTTGTCATAAACGTTCTGTAGTGTCGCCAAAAATTCACTAACGTAACAAAATGTTAATATGAAATAAAACAACCTTTTTAATATGCTTTTAATTTTATATTAACATTGTTAACAAAATACTGATACCTTTCAAAAATATATAATGTTCCAAACGTATTATGTTTTTTACATTGTGTGTATATTTGTCTTATTACTTCAAACTGTTTAATTTAATTTTGTAAGTTTTCTGGTCCATTTTATGTTATCATCTACCTTTTTACACACTTTTTCGTTAAGGAGCCGAACTCTGATGTAGGGTACGGACGAGGATTTTACGCTTGGTGGCTTCTTCAGGGATAACTCAGGGATATTTTATTGGATGCTATTGATTTTACTTTCTCTACGATTCCACTGTCCTTACAAAAGTCTTTTTCTCCGTGGACTTGAGTAAAACTATCTTCGATAATTTGAACAACAAAGAAAAAATCGTCACTGGGAACACTTAACTTGCCTTTAGACTTCGTTTCAATCCAAGATAGGTTGGCTTTATCATTTGTGAATATTAAAGAACTTGTTATACTCGAACGCGCGTATTTACTATGCAGTTTGTAAGCTACGTGGCCGGCTACATAACGGAGACTTTCTGTTTTTAAAATGCCACGTTCAATATTACATTTTAACACTTGTTCACTGAACATTTCAAAGGTATCTTCTTCTGCGATGTTATTAGACTCTTAATTGACTTCATGAAACCATTGTAGTAGTTATGCTGTTGACAAACCTCCTCCGGGCCTTCTGCGCTTCCCAGAGAAACATTTAATGTTAAACACTCTTCAATATCGACTTCCGTGTTTGATTGTTTTGACATCTTGAGGTTGCTTGTTTTTCCATGACGAACCAACTGAAATCTGTATTTGAAATTCAATGCATCGGGGTGATCATGTGTCGCATTCATCGTGTTACAGAAAATAGGTTTTCCAAGACATCCTGATATAGTTTAGGGTTCAGTAACACAATATATAAATATTTATATATCTTTTGCTTACTCAAACATGTCTGCCACAGATTGAATCGATACTACAATGCCATTTTGGAAAGGAAGTATTTTTTTTAAAACCATACACCAACTTTATAAAATTCAACATGTTCTGTAGGTTTTTCATTTGCTGTTCTAGGAAAAAAGCATTTTTCTATGCCTGATATGTATATGGTGTCTTTGAAATAATTGTGTCAAACGAATCATTGTATAGTTGCATTACACCTGAAGTATCTTTCCAATTACGATTTTTATTAAACCGCTTTCTCCGTAGTATTTAAGAGTTTTAGCTGTGAAACTAGAAAAAAGTACTGCTGCTAATCTTATATTTTACAACGTGCGCCTTGTATGTACGGTCCTGTCTTCGGACGGAGCCAGTCTTAACCGAACCTAAGGGGAACTAGGTCTGCAACCTAAGGAGCCTTACGGCGCTGCTTAGCTGTTTTAGTCTGTCTGGACCTTCCACTGCTTTTTCTCCATTAGTAGTGACTTCTCTGGGTGTTGCATGTTTCCCTGCAACCAGGTCGAACGAGACTGCGACTGAGTAAACGGCCATACGGTCGCTGCGGTTTAAACGTTTTACTTATTTATTATTATTTATAATGATGGATCATTGTATATGATGAATATTCACACTAACAATGTATATAATTCTTACATAATATATAAATAATTTTTTGCTATTGATCTCTGGTTTGGGAAGTTGCGCAACCGTGCACCTGTCCACGAGCCGCTACTGGCAGAAAGGGTCTAAGGTTACATACACCCTTTCGTAAGAATTGTAAAGAAGGGTAGACGGCACCACTAAAAAAAGACATATCTTATTCTTTGCTACTGGCAAAAGAGGAAAATTGTGGCATCGTGTGGGCTGGATCGCTTACCTGACTTTGTTTGTTTACCCGCTTCCGGAGAAATAATGCACTGGCAAAGACAAGGAGGCCGTGAGTAGCTTTCTTTTAACAATTACTTTCAGGTGAAACTTACACTGTTCACTACAATTCTGTTCTCCAAACGGCATATCAGACTAATTTAAACTGTAGACTTCAAAATAGTGTTTAATCATCCCTCTTGAAGAGAGTGAGCAAGATTCTATTACAGAACATTTGGTACAAGAGATTTATTAGCTTTTATTGCTTTTCGTCATGGTTAAACCTGGCTACCAGTTCTTACGATATATCGCCAAGCTTCTTCCTTTTGACTCGATCACAATAAATGCACACTTACGAGCCAGGAAATTTGTAATTGCTTTGAAATTATTCTGTTAGTTCCTTGCAGGCTTCGTGAAGCTCATATCACACCGTTCTACATTACTCACTAAAACTCACTATTAGTAGGAAAACAGGTGTATTTCGAACATGTTTAGTCACATGGGAGCAGTTGACGACAGCGTCGTGTTTTTGCATACATTTGTATTAAAAATAGTTAATCTGTTGTCACAACACAATGGGTCGTTTCGGAATTTGCAGTTCCTAATCAAAACACCTTCTTAAGGTAAATTGAGGCAATCAGTACAGGAAAATAATCATGACACTAGTAGTACCCTAAAAAACTAAACTGGCGGGTCTCTATAAAAAATAGCCTCAATACACCTAGAGGTAACACCGATCAACAATGAGCGAACATGGAAATGTTGGGTACTAATTGGGTATACAAGTAAAAAGACGCATATGCTAGGAGTGCAAATCAATGTTGTAGTGAAAAGTAAGGCGGTCTATCCCCAAGTATTCGGGAATGGTTGCTGGAAGAAGGATAACACAGAAGACCGGGCAACGTGAAAATCGACCCTACAATACAGGCGAATATATGCGATCAGAGAATATACGTTCAAGTAGATACAGGAGTGCAAGAATCAGTTATTAATGCTCAGACATATATGCAGTTGGAACCTATGGGATGTAATTTCCATGAGTTACCGATGAGCAACCTGAGCAATTTGAATTGAATCCACCACGGCCTGCAAGAACTTTCTGAACAGACTGGAAATCTGCATTGAAGAAGATGGCCACCACATAGTGGCACTTTCCCACAAGTCTCTAACCTTTGTCAAATGGTATGTGTTTGATTTTACTTACTACAAAAATTAAATATTATTATTATTTAATAAATTAACTTTCTACTGCTTTTTTTAAAACTGCCCCTTTAGATCGTCGAGTGTATTCATGAAAATTATCTTTGTAACCCTTAGATTAGGCCTTACTTATCAGAAATAAACCTGTCACCTGATTAAAGATGAATTTATTTTAAAAAAGTCATTAGTAAGTGGTACCTCTTTAAGGAGGTCCCGTTTAGTACGCGTCCTTGGATAACTCTAGGACTTGTTCTATAGAAGTTCTTTCATGGTTATTATAAAAGAATAGTGTGGTTTCGAACATGGTTTAAAGACATACCTAATTATTTACAGCCATGTTGTTTATTCATCTAATTTGTCGTCTGAAACAGTTTTTTCGACATAATTATTAAATTTCAATATGTCCGCTCTTAGTCGCTCGCCAAATGTCCAAACGATACTCAAATTCTCTCTAAACATTCATTAACATTTCTTCAGTTATGGTTGTCATTGCTTCATTAATCCTGTTTTTTGAGTGGTTCAGGGGTCGAATTGTTTGTGAATAAACAAGGCTTTTGATTTACTACCACAAGAAAAAATCACAAGGTGCAGGTCTGGACTCCTTGGAGGCCACAGCGTAGGTCCTTGCCGGCCTAACCGTCGATCTCAAAATTTTGTGTTCAGAGCGTCCGTGACTAATTCACTGAAGTGTGGGGGAGCACCATCTTGTTGGAACTTTTGGGTTGGAGGCTTTCAGAGATACCAATATAACATCTAGAAATTTCCCTTCAAACTTCTTACGAATTACTGAAACAGCGCCATTCTTTCATGATAACCCTGTTTATTAATATGTTTATTGCCTTCAACGTCCGGCTTAAGAGTTCCATTTTCGAGTAAATTTTGTTTCTATAAACGAAAGTTCATGTACATTATTTTGTTCATAAAATACATCTTAGGTGACACAAAATGATATACAACAATCTACTGCACATAGCTCTAGGATGCCAAAAAAAGGGGCAAAAGGATTATTGCCTGCTTTGGGAATTATTAAGGTACTTTTCAAGCTATTCTCTTTCAAAAATTAATAGCAATTTTTCTATAAATAGTTTTAGTAAAAGGAAAGAAAAAATCAGGACAAAGTGAAAATTTTAACACTTTTAAAAGCCTTGATACTTTATAGTTTATAGACATTAAACAAGTATAATTAATTCGAAGACATCGCTGTCATGGAGCTCACTTTCTAATTGGTTCTGTAGGGGGCACATAACCTTGGTCGACGTTCACTTCTCCATTAAGTCAAGAATAAAAAGTCAATTCAGCCGCTTGTTTTCACATTTAATTAGCTATACTCTATATCACTGAGATAGTACCATTGAGTCAAAACATGTCATATAATATTTAATTTAAGTAAATTCAGAAGGCTGTGATGGAGACTTGCATAGCATTAATACAGCAACTAGCATCTGAAAGCCCGCTAAACTTTATTTCCTGAAAAGCAGTAAAATATTGATTTGGAATAAATTCAGAAGGCTGTGATATAGATTTGTATAGCAATAACAGATCAACCGGCAACTGAAAGCCCTTTAAACTTTATTTCCTGAAAAGTAGTAAAATATTAATTCGGAATAAATTCAGAAGGCTGTGATGCAGTTTTGCATAGCAATAACAGAGCAACCAACATCTGAAAGCCCGTTAAACTTTATTTCCTGAAAAGTAGTAAAATATTGATTTGGAATAAATTCAGAAGGCTGTGATGCAGTTTTGCATAGCAATAACAGAGCAACCAACATCTGAAAGCCCGTTAAACTTTATTTCCTGAAAAGTAGTAAAATATTGATTTGGAATAAATTCAGAAGGTTGTGATGCAGATTTGCATAGCAATAACAGAGCAACCAGCATCTGAAAGCCCGTTAAACTTCATTTCCTGAAAAGCAGTAAAATATTGATTTAGAATAAATTCAGAAGGCTGTGATGCAGATTTGCATAGCAATAACAGACCAAGTAGCATCTGAAAACCTGTTAAACTTTATTTCCTGAAAAGCAGTAAAATATTGATTTGGAATAAATTCAGCTGTGATGCACGTTTGCATAGCAATAACAGAGCAACCGACACCTGAAAGTCCGTTAAATTTTATTTCCTGAAAAGTAGTAAAATATTGATTTGGAATAAATTCAGAAGGCTGTGGTTAGAGACGTCCTATTGATAACGTTGTTTCCAATGCAGAAAAAGACACGGATTAGCGATAGGTTAAAATGGTTGTGATGGAGACTTGCATTGGCAATGGCAGCAGTCAGCACCTGAGAGTTTGTTGAAAGTCATTCCTTGTAAATACAAAAAGTTAGAACTGGAGCATACAACTGTAAAGAATCAATTGTTAAACTGTTAAAATCATGAATTGTGTTGAGTGAGAAATGGTGTGTCATGTGAAAATGTATTGAGAGCACGGGCAGCGGTAGAGGTGGAATCTTCCATTGTTAGGAGCAGTGAGTGAGTCAGACAGGTCGAACTGAAAGAATTAAGGATATCATTAAAAACTCGTCATTTTAGTCACAGTACTTGATACTCGATTTTGTTTTTCACAATAATACACATTTCTACTTTTTCACAAAATAAAATATTCGCTTTACACAAATTAAAACTAATAATAAGCTAAACAAAAAAAATCAAAATCAATATTTTATTTGGAGCTTTGTTTAATTTATTAATAATAGCTACAATGGTTCATAAAGCAAGCTAAAATCTCCCTTACAAATTAAATGAGCGAAATTTTGTTCTCTTTGATTTTCCCAAATTTCTAACAGATAATTTGACCGTTATTATATTGTTAAAAACAATGGCAATCATAGAAAATATGTTAATTCATGATGTGAAAGTTGTGTTTTAATAAATTTTCTGATTTAAAACTTAGGAAACGAGTGTCCATTGTTAGTACATTTGGTACATAGTGTTAAACAAATTATATAAAATACTGACTTATAATTATTTACGAAAAACTGGATCTTAATCATTTATGCAACTGAAAGATGAGTTGTTTAAAATTATTAATAAATTAATATTAAATTATTAATACATCGCTACACACAATTTTATTTTAACTATAAGAATAAAATATTTTCAAAAATAAGTGATTGAGGTACTTATAAATAACAAAATAGATAAATTCCACAGTCGCTTATATAATTACAACAATACGTTCTTTAATTGTTTTATTTCATATATTGTAGATTATAATTAAATGTATTTGAGATTTATTTTGCAATTTTTTTTAACATTATTAACATCAGAAACTATTAAAATAATACCCTTTAAAGTAACAATAGCTAAAATACTACATCCGATTCTATGAAAGTAACAGTGATAAAATGTAATAACCAATTCAGTAAAAGTAACAGTTATAAGTATATTATTTAAAGCCGCAGCTCATTCTAAACTAGTAGTTACTAAAATGTAACATCTGTTATTAAAATAGTAACACTTTGTAATGTAACATCCTATTCAGTAAATATATTAATTGATAATAGGTAAAAGCCGATTAAATTGATAAAATGTAAAAAATTATTCTATAACAGTAAAATGTAACAGTCATTATATAAAAGCAGAAATAATAGCAGATAGTACGTAACAGCCGATTAGATAAATATAACAGTTGATAAATGTAACAGCTTAATTGATGAAGGGGTGGGTACTACAAGCATAAACGTGTCCCAAGATGTTTCTTGGTTTGCCCGGTGACAACGATAAAATTTAATTATTTCAAAACTTCGACAGGTAATAATAGTATCTAATAATTTTATAGTTTTTAAACAGTATTGGTTTATTATACGGAAATACTGCCTGTATATTTTAGTAATATAATACCTTACATATTAATAATAATGATACTATTTTATTTCCTTACATAATAAAGGGTAAGCGCGATCAGTTTTCCATCTTTTACTCTGTAGTGAGTTGTATCTCCGTACAAAAAGTGTTCAGACGTGTTTCCTTTCAGACCCATTCTTTAGTATTCACTCTGTTGAAAGAACAATTTTCCATTCCTCAAGTATTTTTCACTAGTTGTCACTTACACATAAAATCATACCTCGACACTATTTCCAACTCGTCTCTTATACAGCGAATAGTCTACTTCCGTGATTAGTAATGAAGACGTAGTGAAGTATGATTGTTGTTATTATCTACCTTGAACAAGAACTATGATAGACTAGAGGCGTCCACGAGACCCAAGTACCTTCCTGTCTCATAACACTCCAGTAAGATGACGCGTAACTCAAGTGTTAATGTAAAAGTGTAATGACCCAGTCCGAATGTATTTTTAGCTATGAATGAATATAAGATTATTAGAATTCAGTTGCCATATAGTCATAACGTATCCAGGCACTCAGCTCAGAAATTGCAATTAGTGAAATTTTAAAAAAAGCATAAAAAGTAAATTGTGTTTTTTAAAGTAAATTGAATAATGACTTGACACATTAGTTTCAGTAACATATTTTTTTAAAATATTGCTTTTAAAATATCCGCAGCTTCTATTGTTTCTGCAGCTCCTGTTGGGAGGGGGGTCTGTTTTGGCACTCAATAGGGTGAATAGTTCTTGGCGGAATGAATGAATAGCTCAATGGATGTAGCCGGAACGGTTAGGGTAGTGTGATTAAAACGATTCTTGTAATGAAATGTTAGTAATAATAAGGAGACACACACACACACACATGCACAGGCACACACACACACACGCGCACACACACACACACACACACACACACACACACACACACACACACACACACACACATACATACGCGCGCGCACACACACACACACACACACACACACACACACACACACACACACACACACACACACACACACACACACACACACACACACACACACACACACACACACACACACACACACACACACACATACATACGCGCACACACACACACACACACACACACACACACACACACACACACACACACACACACACTCACACACACACACACATACATACATACACACACACACACACACACACACACACACACACACACACTTGGACGCACACACACACACACACACACTCACACATACATAAATACATACACGCGTACGCACACACGCGCCCTCGCACGCTCTCACACTACAAACTCAAATAGACCAAACTGTTCAGAGTGTCGTCAGTATTAACCATGAAACCCTTGGAATTAAGAAACCATAGAATCGTGAAACAATGGTCAAATAACCAAAGTAAGCTAATGAAAAAACGAGTGTAGGATGAATCAGCGTTAGCAATGAAGTCCCGGCCGCCACTAAATATTTCAGGTTTGTGCAATATTTGAACCTGTCTTTGATGGTGTTTTAGTGAATTGTGTTGACACGCTGTGTCTGGCATCTGTCTGTTAGGTTGGCTATTGAAGCAGTGCTTGCATCCGCATCTTAGCCAACGTCAGCCATAGCAATACTCCTAGCTCATGGGAAACTTGATCTGAAGACGTAACGCTATGTAGGCTAATACGAAATAAAGACCAACCAAACGATAAATGTGAACTTAAAAACTAGATCTAGGAGAATATTTTTGTTCGTGCATTTTTATCTTTTTCATTGCTCTTTGAGTTTGTCTTTAACAATAGGTCATTGCTAGTTTTTACCTCCACTCTTCCTACACAATCCTAGTTTTTATTTACCCGTCCATTAACGACGAAGCTAGTCCACTTATTTAATTACTTTAGCATCGTTCATAGGAAGTGCTCGGCAATGCAGATGTGACAAGCTAAAGCTTCTTTCTGGTTAATCTATGGCTTACAGATATTTTTCTACTTTTCCTTTTATCCATTCTGTGACCTCTTTTCTACTTTGTAACTTCTTGAGCAGCCTAATTCAAGCGACACGTATATGCTGAAAGACAGCATTCCTGCTCCCAATCGCAAGGGGGATACGCCCAGTTTTTCCTCCCAAACAGGGGTTGCCATTGTGTAAGGGTATTTTCCCTCAGTTATTTTCCTAAGTTTCTCCAGTGTTCCGTATTTTATATTAACCAAACAATATCTAATTTCATACTTCAATAGCGTCATTATACTTGAGAAGAAATGAAGCCATATGGATTGCCTTTAGTATTTGAAATCCACCGAGCTGGCAATTATATATAGAATACTGTTTTGAACGACCAATTGAACTTCCCGTTTATTTCCTTATAAGACACTAAATTCTTTTGTACAGTTACTAAATTAAATATAAAAACTAAAGATATGCAGCAGCGACCTGCCGTTAAGACCTTACTGTTAACGATTGTATTCTCGCGTAGCCTTATTTGTATTGTCGTTTCCGTTAGAGCAAACTTAAATTATTCAAAGCCTAATTAGGAGTTAGTTCAACTATGAAGGCGGGCAAAAATAGGTCTATGCGAAAGTAACAAACAAGACTGTACTCCATATCTTAATATTGTAAAAATTAAATCAAATATCAGGATGTGACCGATATTGTTATGATTTTGTTGTAGTTTTAACAGTCAATATGACTTATACCTTCTATAAAGAGTTGGAAAGGATTATAAATATAGAAAGGACAAAGGAATTAGGAGGATCATAGGATCGCGTGCGAATGGTCTCGTACCTAAAGAAGACTCGGTGTCAAACAGGAGCTGAGCACTTAATTTAATATATATATTAGTTACTTTTATATTCATAAAGAGTACTGTATATCACTGCGACCTTAAACTAGAGATCAATAGCAACAAAAATTAATTTATTTTTTGTGCAAGAATTATGTACATTGTTACGAGCGATTATTCACCATATAACATGATCCATAATTATAAATCAAAATAAACCCACGTCAGAACCGCAGCGATCGTTCTCTCAGTCGCAGTCTCGTTCGGCCTGGTTGCAGGGAAACTTGCAACACCCAGTGACGTCACTCCTGATAGAGATGAACCATTGGAAGTTCCAGTCCGACTAAAACAGCTAGGCAGCGCCGTAAGGCTCCTTATTATGCAGACCGGCTACAACTTCAGGAGTGTTCGTTAAGATCGATTCCGTGCGAAGAGAAGCATCTCCGCTTTGCTCTGAGGTTTTTTTGTGAAAAACAACAGTTAAAAATAAACTGAGATCGGTTTGTTAATAAATGAACCCATGACTTGGGATTTGGTGTCTTAAATGAGTAAAAATAAAGTAAAAAATACCAATATATTTTCTCCTCCAATAGAATAAATAACAAAGTATTAAGCAGTATGTATCTATTTCCCTATAACAGCCCTTTAAGTTTTTATGATTACGATTTCTAAGCCTTAAAAAAAACTAACACTTTACGATCTGCAACCCCCATAGGTTTAGGCACTAACCGCCACTGTTGTATATTGCATTACACATGTTGTAATTAAAAATATATCAAATTTTTATCAATGAAGTAAATGACTTGTCTCACTTATAACTCAAGCGGTTTTACAAGCATATAAACGTTTTCATCGCACTAAGCAAACTTAGTCTGATCGCGTTATTATAATAAGTTTACTTAATTTTAAGCTAAATAGATCTTAGCTAGTGAGAACCATTCACAGCGGTAAAAATTTAAACAGTTCACTCTAAATCTTACAACATACAATTTATTAAACACACAGTCTAGTTTTGATGACGATGTTGCCTTTCTCAGTGCTTGGCTACTACTAACCAATGATTAGCCTGATTAGCCAAGCACTGGTTAGTAGTAGTCAAGCTCTGATGAAGGCGACATTGTTGTCAAAACTAGCCTGTGTGTTTAATGAACTAGTGTGTAGTGAGATTTAGAGTGAACTGTTTTAACTTTAACAAATGTGAATGTTGTAAATTCACTTAAATTATAAATTCAGTAAGTCAATAATTTGTTTAAAATCAGGTTAAAGTTTCGCTGATCGTCATAGGTAATAAAATCCACGAATAAAAAAATATGTTTTTATATTTACCGTGAAATATATTTTCCTAATAATAATTCTTCATTTCAGGTACGCTTTATATTGTACAGTGCCAGCTAACTTCTGTTTTCTGTTTCAGCTGCCTATTTTTACGTTGGCAACACAAAGACGGTGAACGGAAATGGGCATCGATTAGCTGACGAAAAAGGATCGTAAGTTTCTTGTTTTTTAATATGTATGAGAGTCATTCAATAGTTAGAGTCAATATGTTTTTAGAACGGTTGGTAGAAGTTTGGTATGTTTTGTCTACTTCAAAAGTGAAGGTTCCCAATTCGTCCTATTTCTGTGTGTTCTTTTAATGTTGGCTTAGGGATTTTTTGTTATGTCCAAAATTACTGCACTAGATTCATTATAAATGCAAGGGATTGGTCCCCCTTTAATGGTCCCATTTCAGTTGAGTAAGGATTGGAAATATAGTAAATAATTCATTTTTCCGGTTTAGCCGAACTTCTGCTCCGATTTCAATGAAAGTTTTCCAGCGATTTTAACGGACCAATCTATATAAATCTTCTTTTTTTTAAATAAAAACAATGACCTTGGTGGTGCCGTTCCATGTTTGTAAGCACTGGCTTAGTATGTTCCGCGCATTTACAACAAATATAATGTATCCACAATGGGCCTAAAGGCGCACCCGTTTTTAAACGAACACTATTATAAGTCAGTCGACTTTAAAATTAATAAATTTACTAAAACCCCACTTCGACAAATGCACTAAACAGTAGAAAATAGTTCATTAAGTAGTTTTAGAAATTATTTTTTTTTAGTAATCTGTTGATCGCACTAAAATGCAGGATATAGAATTTAAAAAAATACCGACTACGAAAAAGCTTTATAAAATATCAAAAGTTAAAAAGTAGAAACATATTTTTCATAAATATAAATTATTTAAAACAGTTACAATACATTTTTATGTTGGTGCCAGATTGTTAGTAAAGTAATGAATTAACTAAAATATAAAAGTCTAAAAATTACAATATGACGCTTACTTGACTTCAATATATAGCAGAGAAGTTATAATATACTTGTACACGAATTATAACTTCTCAACGGATTTTTCCTTTGAAGGTCTTGATGTAATCTGATTAGAATTCCCATTCTTACATTCTCAGATTTGATGTATTCTTGTTGTTGTACAAAAACCGACAGATGAGGGTGCATGAGTTTTTCCACGAGCTATTAAAGGGTTTTTTCTGACATTGTATCTCTCTTGTCAAGTTTTTTTTCATCCCATTCTTCACGCTTTACCCACAGTTCTGTTTCATTTCGCTATATTTAGACTATCCATGGAAAGATCTCCTTAGCTTAGGAGATGGACCAATATTTCTGAATTAATGCATGAATTCTATTTGCCACACGGAAGTTCACAAGCCTGACGATATTGAGAAATGAGCGGGTTGTGGTGGCCCAAACCTGAGTTGTAATAAAAGCTCCCGGATCTGACAGTTCCCACTTTGGAGAGGTTTACCCTAGCATTACAATAAATATATTTCTTTATATCTATTTCCTGATGGGAAAGAGATCCCTGTAAGAGCTTAAGAAGCCTAAAAAAATCCATGCTCTTCCGTTTTCTACCTTAAGTGGACAACTATTTATAAAATAGACTATAGGTTTAGAAGCAACAATTATAACCAATCGTTTATTTGTAATGTGTGTTTTAGTTAGTTTAAACAATAAACTTTATTCACATATTAGTTAGACTATTATTAATCTATAATAAGACCGGATCGATTGTTTAGCTACCGATTGTATCAAACGGTTTGACTTAGGCGTACTCGCTGTCCATTCAAATCGTTCTGATGACAGACACGTTACAATAAAGCTTCCGTTTGTATTTTCAAAAAAAGATTTAATTTTAATAATATTTTAAAAAATTACACTTTTACACAATTACAGCTTAACTCATTACAATTCTAACAATATTAATTAAAATTGCAAAAATCTCACATGCTTTACATATTGTTAAGCAACGTTAGGTCTGATGCACGCTGGTTTTGTATATTTACTGAATTTGATTCTAATGAAAAATATTAAGAAAATATTTTTTGAACATACCTTGGTTATCACTTAGACTTAACTTGGTTTATTTACACATTTGAAACATTACAATGCTTTACTTTTTTAACATAGTTAAATTGCAAAATATGTAAATGAAACAAAAGAAAGCTACTATTAAAATTTACTAAAACATTTTTACTTCGTTATTAAATTTTTTTAAAGTATATTATTAAAAGTTTTAATCAAGCATCTAACACAAAAATTATTAACGATTACAGCCCATGGTGATCTTTCATCTGACACAGCCGAAAAAAGACAGACTCGATCATAAGGCTTCCCAGGACAAGTTAACAGAACCCCTCCCCTTTAAACATTCAAAATAGAGCCTTTCATTTGTTAGAAGTATTTATCATGGCTTCCGCCGTAATGCTGACTAACAACACTTTTAGAAACCGAAATTTTCGTTTAAGTCAGGTCGATTTTACATTAGCTAAAATAAAACAAATATTTATCTAACATGATGAATTATTGCTAAAAATAATTTAGCATGTTACACCACCTTTGAAGCATAACTTGGTCACAATATTCCCCCTTGGGTAACTATTGCTCCTTCAGCAGAATATTATCTGGACTCATTGGACATGTCGAGATGCAAATTTACCGTAACACACTGTTTTGGGTTTTGTTCTTCTAGGCAATTTTTGTTTACTACCCTTCGTCTTTAAGAGCCTTTTTAGAAAGAAGTGGTAGTTACAGTAGACTACTAGCGAGAAAGGGAGCGAAGTCAACGTGGCACACGCATTCTTCTAAAGATTTTAAAAGCGTTGCTCTGCAACCACTTGAGATTTATAACAGTTCTTAAAATTTTGTTTTATTTCAAAACCAACCAAAACAAGTAATATTTAAAAAAAATTCAAGTCAATTCCTAATGAGATCAACAAAGCAAAATTTTTTTTTAGTTACGTTTTATTTTATGACAATCAATATAAATATGTATAGGCCTATACATGTGACTGAATCACAATATAAGTGGCAAAATAAAAAGCGAATTTCCTTGGAATTTTCCATTTTCCTCTCTATACAGTATGTGGTGTTGGACTATTATTTTTGTTTGCTACTATTTATTCGCTTTCTTTTTTTTCGTTTCTAATTTATGAAGCTAATGGTAATCTATAATTTCTAATTATATCCACCTCTTGTAATGCTTCACTATTGCAAGGAACCTTTCTCTTATAATTGCAGTCTACATCTTAAAGTAACAGATTTCTAGCTGTGGGAAAGTTGGATCAGTGCCAAAATGCTAGGTTTTAAACATGTAGTCCTTCAGTTCGAATCCGGCCGAGAGATCAACTTCTTTAAATTTAATTACTGAATAAATATTTCAAAATACTAATAACATCAACTACATCTTGTTATCTACTACAGATTTAAACAAATGTACTTGAACTTGATTGTATGAATAAAAACGTATTTTATTAAAAATTGAAAATTTTTACAAGATATAGTCTATATAAGGAGAGTGTGGGCTAATATAAGGAATTGAAAAAACGAAAATTATCAAAAGTGTGCCTTAGTGAGAAACCAACCTTTTCGAAAACAACAGAAGATAAAAACATCCAGCTTTTCTATAATATAGCTCATTTCCTAGAAAACATACACTTGGTAAAATTTACGACATTTTATAAACATAAGGATTCCTGATATTAATTGGAATACGTATTCAATGAACAATAGAAACCGCCAATGTTGCACAGAAATATTCGAGATCCTGTGAGGTTTTTTAACCTAAACAAAGCACAATGATAACATTTATTTGGGAACAAAAAACTACAAAGTTTCTTAGGGGTTGCAAATAATATAAAAATCGATCTCATTACACATTTATGCCGATAAAAAATACTTCATTTTCTGAAATGCATTATATTTTTAAACTATGTTTTACACTATTACTGTCCAATGGACGAAATCAGGCGGGTGGCTTTAGCGCTGTTGCCACGTATGGAACCGGCCTCGTGAGGTACGAGTATAATCAAAAGTCGCTTACTCCTGAGTGGTTGGTAATTGGTAACCCTGAACGAACGGTGTTGCATAGATCAAGCGTCGAGCTGTCACTATCTCCTATCGGTTACTCGTCTCTCTCCCGTCTTCGCTACAATCGACATTATTTAAAAGTAACAATTATATTAAGCTTTCACTATATAATTTTCTTGTAAATGAGACTTGTAGGATTGTACAAAATACGAACTGTTCTGACTCTTCACGAGCAATGCGGCAAAGTTGCATTTTTGCCCAACCGCCTGATTTCGTCCAGTGGACTATATTTGGGTACCTATAGTCACAATCCTCTTAAAGCGGTTGTGAATAGAAGTAGGATAAGGCAGGATCATGAAACCCTTGATCTTAGTTATAGCAAGGAATGAGTGGGGTGCATGTACATAGGGGAGGGGGAGTAAATCTACTATCTATGGGGGATATAAAAAGATGTGGGGAAAAAAGATAGAAGGAATATCATTAGGGCATAATGCTTTAGCCAATACTAGCATGGGAGTTAGCATGTCGCGAATAAAGCGAACAGGGAAAAAAGCGCACTGCGAAGAAAGCGCACAGCTAACCCCTATTAGTTAGAAAAGGAATCCAGCCTCTTTTTTCTTATAAATATTTATATATTATATATAATATCTAATTATCAAATGTAAATTAATGGTTGGTCAGAAATGACCAGTTTTAATAAGAAAAAAAAAAAAATATATATATATAATGATATGAAATATATTTAGTTTTTTATTCCCATCACACTTTATTCCGACTTTGGACTGGTTAAATGATTAAATACTAAATAGGCACTGTTTCTCTGTATGTACAGACTTCTTTTTGTGGTCAGTTGTTGCGGCATTTCAGTTACAAAATTGTAGCCTTTGTCGTGGAGTTCTCCGAGTTCTTCTCTTTAGATCTTTGAAATAGACGTGTCTTCTTCACGAGCTCTCTTCTTTGCAACGTTGATGCTCCAATCTGGCTGCACATGAGTGATCATTAACTTCTAAAACTTCACCATTTTTAGTTTTTAACATTCCACAGCACCTACTTCACCTTTCCTTCTGACATCGCCAAACTATTAACCCGTCTATCTTCTTCCTAAACTCCCTATATGAGTATCCGTTATAATGCGCTGCAGCCTTAAGCTTGTTAGTAGTTAAAACTTCCATACTAAACCATGTAAAAAGTACTAAAAAAGTTTAAATGTTCAAAACTCTAAGTATAGTGACAAGAACTTTAACACTTGTAAGTTTAAAACTCTAAGTACAGTGACAAGAACTTTAACACTTGTAAGTTTAAAACTCTAAGTACAGTGACAAGAATTTTAACACTTGTAAGTTTAAAACTCTAAGTATAGTGACAAGAACTTTAACACTTGTAAGTTTAAAACTCTAAGTACAGTGACAAGAACTTTAACACTTGTAAGTTTAAAACTCTAAGTATAGTGACAAGAACTTTAACACTTGTAAGTTTAAAACTCTAAGTACAGTGACAAGAACTTTAACACTTGTAAGTTTAAAACTCTAAGTACAGTGACAAGAACTTTAACACTTGTAAGTTTAAAACTCTAAGTACAGTGACAAGAACTTTAACACTTGTAAGTTTAAAACTCTAAGTACAGTGACAAGAACTTTAACACTTGTAAGTTTAAAACTCTAAGTACAGTGATAAGAACTTTAACACTTGTAAGTTTAAAACTCAAAGTACAGTGACAAGAACTTTAACACTTGTAAGTTTAAAACTCTAAGTACAGTGACAAGAACTTTAACACTTGTAAGTTTAAAACTCTAAGTATAGTGACAAGAACTTTAACACTTGTAAGTTTAAAACTCTAAGTATAGTGACAAGAACTTTAACACTTGTAAGTTTAAAACTCTAAGTATAGTGACAAGAACTTTAACACTTGTAAGTTTAAAACTCTAAGTATAGTGACAAGAACTTCAACACTTGTAAGTTTAAAACTCTAAGTATAGTGACAAGAACTTTAACACTTGTAAGTTTAAAACTCTAAGTATAGTGACAAGAATATTAACACTTGTAAGTTTAAAACTCTAAGTATAGTGACAAGAACTTTAACACTTGTAAGTTTAAAACTCTAAGTATAGTGACAAGAACTTTAACACTTGTAAGTTTAAAACTCTAAGTATAGTGACAAGAACTTTAGCACTTGTAAGTTTAAAACACTAAAACAGATTATTGTCGGCTACGAAGTTACTAGTAGGACGACCAGAACAGTAATGACAAAGATAGGGTGGGTGATGTGGGGCGAATGCTCGGGAGGAATGTACCTGAGCTATTCCAAGCGGCTCCAATTAGTTATTTCCTGGTAACGCAACCCCTACCCTAATCTCTCACATTGGCCTCTGTGCGCTTTTTTCACAAATATCAGTACAGTTCGCCCTCCACGAGAACCGAGGCGACGTATGAGGGGTGCGGGGAAGTATTCTCAGAAAACCCCATCTACCTAACATCCCTTCCACTCCCAAAGCATTCTCTCGCACGCGCCAGTTAGTACTAGCCCAGGCACGAACATTCGCCTGAACTTTTTAGTTGATATTGTGCCGGTGTCATGTGAGAAAATAAAAATACGGCCTTTGGTTGAAACTTTTATCACTAACGTAAGTGATATAATCTTTTAGACAATTTAAATAGGTCCAAGATGAATTAATTGACAGTGTTACGGCAAGGTCTAACAGTGAGCAGGTAGGAGGGGTGATGTTTTTACAATTCTGCAAAGGGTAGCACACTAACAGTTGGGTTTGTCACCGCATTTTCCGCATTCCTTCCAGATCGGTTCTCGTGGTGGGCGAACTGTATGTGCGCTTTTTTCGCATAATCGGAGTTAGGGGGGGGGGGCGAGGAGGGGCATTGTCCCCAACTTTCTGAAAGTTGTATTATTTTTTTATAATCAATAACTGACAACGAACTCATTAAAATACTACAATAATAATAATAGTGCTGGCAAGAAATAAACCGGCTGTGTGATTTGTTATTTTAATCTCGTGTGAATTATTTTCTAAATATGACTAAGTTGAAAGTAAAAACGTCTTGATGTTAAAATGAAAATTTAGAAATTGTATCAAAATAAGTTTGGTATTCAAAGATATGTTTCTCATAGAAACAAAACCAGGCTAATTTTTGGACTTAAGACTTTGAAAATGTCGAAAAAAGTTTAAAAGTTTTAAATTTTGGAAACCTAAAATATGTCTAAAAGTCACCGATTTGAGTTCTATGAGAAACATATCGTTGAATACCATAAACTAACTTAACAATAAAAAAAGTAGTTTAAAACAAGTAGCCTATAATGAAAGTTTTTAGCTCAATGTTTACAAGCTTTTAAATGTTCTCTATTTTTGGAGGGGAGTACCCCCGGACCACATTTGATACCCCTATGGCAATCTTGTGCCCCCCAGAACAAAATTTGTAACTCCGCGACTCCGCCCATGTTTCTTAGTATTTTTGTAGAGAAAATATCTCGTTTTGTCAGCGTCAAATGTCCCCATAAAGGTTTTACAACTATCACTTACAGCAAAAAACGGTAAATTCTTACACTAAACAGATAATTAGTATAAATTCCAAAAAATATACAATATGGTTAAACAAGAAAATTAAAGGTTGCGCTCTATCTACAAACCTAGTTCTGATCAGAATTGTCCAGCCAAACTCCAGACAACCAATGTTTACACTTTTCGCCGCAATATATCAGAAACATAATATTATCTACAGAGCAGGTATTCTAAATAGAATTTTTCCATACGCAAACATAGACCAATAAACATTGACATTACATGTAAATATCCTACCAAGGTCTCGACTTCAACAACTTCGTATCCTTCCTTCACTGCCATTCTCTTCTGTCTGTGGCCCTGACAGATACGGTTTCTTTGTTTTATTTTATACAATGGAATATTTTTTATAATTTAAGTTTCCCCTGCGAAGAAAAACATTCAATGTTCTCCCCTGTTACTCCTAACAACGGCCACGCCTTCAAGTGCAATACAGCATTTATATGAATTTTTTTTCTAAAATGAAATTTGATAAAATATTCGGTTTTCAGAGTCGTAGAAGTGGAGTGGTTGGCACAAAGATAACGGGCAAGAACAAGAGCGCTCTAATGGCGAGTTCACTTCCTGTGCCAGTTGGATCGGGTCCAAGTTACCGAACCCTCCTTAACATATTCCTGTATCTGCATCTGTTTACCTTCCAAATTATTGAAAAAGTAAACTAAACTTCTTCCAAATTATTAATAACATTTGCGAAAGATGTGCTTGTTCCTAGAATTACCTATTAGGCTACACCAGTAGAGAGTAGGCTTTTACCAACTACCATGAGCCAAACTTTGCCTCAGTACAAGGGACTATGTTCCTTCCTTGGGTTCCTCTGACTGCACTCCTTCTCTTTGTCCACTCTGAATGCACTACGCCCTTTTTACACGTCCTTTTGACTTCGATAAAGGATAAGTTTACTCCAGCTGCGCTATCCTGCACTCGGATCCTTCTTTACATTCCAGACAAGAGTAACATGATTATAGATTTATGATGATATGCACTCACAATTTTTTTTTTGTTGAATAAAAATGCGATTGTTTCGTGAGTCTAGTATCATTTATTAAAAATTTGGCAACGTTTCGATAACTATATCCTCATTCAGGCCTATAATACATTGGACAAAATGAATTAATAATGTCTAGACAATTTTAATATTAAATTAAAATACCTACTATAAGTGACACACATGGTCAAATTAAATTATTAAAAACACTATAAGACGTGTTGGTTCACGAGGAAAAAAAATTAATTAAAATTTGTAAACAACATTCATAAAAATACTATCCTATTAATATCAACTATCCTCTTGAAATATACATACATGTCTACTTTCCAATTATTTTTAATCTCTTAATTAATAAAGTAAAAACGCAACATACAACATGACTAATGTAACAATAGCATTGAACGTTACAAAGACACCATAAAAGAATACAAAAACGGACATAGATGAATTGAAAATTAATACTAGGTCACCTTTCAATCTCACAGTACTAGGTGTACCACACTATTATCACTTTATAATTAGGTGTGTCATTTATAGTGAGTATTCTAATTTTATAATAAAATTTTCTAGACATAAGTAATTAATTTTGTCCTTACGTACTTTAGCCTGACAATATAGTTATCGAAACGTTTAAAATATTTAATAAATAATACTTGACTCACGAAACAACGGCATTTTTATCCAACAAAAAAATTATTTTATATTTATATTCCCTAAATTATAAATTTTAGTATCACTAAATATAAATTATATTTGTTATTAAAAATTCTCCTTTAGATTAGCCTTTGTTGACTATAGTAGTCAAACACTGTTCGCCTTAAGCCGCAAAAACAGAGATTTTGTCCGATATTTTAAACGGTTTAAATAGGAGCGGAAAGATTCATCCTGAAATGAAAGACAATAAAATAAAACAAATTTCCAATGTTTTCCCACCTTAATCTACCACTTTTTTTTTAATCAGTTGAAAAAAACTATTATTGACACACGAGTGTCATTAGGTTTGTGAACCTAATGTATAGAGTTTTCTGTGTTTCTAAATATTTGTCTCGTGTGGAAAGTTTTATCTACTACATTCCACCTTTTTTGTAAATCTCTTACTTAAAAGTATATACAACTTTTAAAACCATAAATATTTCTTGAGGGTAAAATTGTGGTATGCATGAAGAAAAAAATTTAAACTATGTATCTGAACTTAGTTCAAATAAGGTAAATATTTTCATAAAATATTAAAACAACTAGATTTTGATGAATAAAATTAACTATAGGGGATGATAAATGTAAAATCTTCCGGAAATTATTTTACAAGTTAATAAACTTGGGACCTGAAACTTTCGGCTTATAAGATGACTCGGAAGCATTTCAGTTCATCGCGTTAAACGGAGTGATTATGTAAATCTTCAACTGTTGTTTATGAAGATATATTGTGTTTCTTGTGCTTTTTTGTCTAAAAAATTAAATAAAACAAATCCTAGACTGTGACATTTGTAAACTGATGGAAAAAACACAAATTGGAGTAAAACAACAGCATTTTTACATCTGTATTAATTTTTAAATGAACCTCATAGAAAATTTCATTGCGAATAAAATCACGTATATAAAGTATACTGTATACTGGAGAGGGTAAAGGTCAAGTTTAATAACATTTTGTTTAGAATAGCGCGAGAGTAAAAAAATTAATTTTTTAAAAATATTTGTCAAATGGAAAATAACGGTTAGTTTTGTTATAAGTGGAAAAATTATTCAAGAGATTCTAACATGAGAGAAACGTCTTGGACAGATTTTACTTATTCATAGTCAACATGCACAGCAAGAGCCATAGGCATTTTCTAAACTAAAATTATACCTCAATACAATAAACTATATATATACACACACAATTAAATGACACTTTCATAAACAAGAATTTTTATTTTATTTTTCTTCTTACATTGAAGCTTTTCGCAGATTGGCAATATCAGCATTGTCAAAATTTTCAAAGTACTGTACCTTATAGTTCAATGACTACATCTGGACTACTAGTAAGTCCAGATGTAGTCATAGAACTATTAGGTACTTTGAACATTTTGATAATGCTGATATTGCCAATCTGCGAAAAGCTTCAATGTATGAAAAAAATAAAATGAAAATTCTTGTTTATGAAAGTGTCATTTGTTTGTGTACATATAAAACAAGAAAAAGAAATTCATTCAAGGATTACAATATATATATATATATATATATATATATATATATATATATATATATATATATATATATTTTAAAACAACATATTTTATTCAAATGCAAGAATATTTATTAATTTATATTCAAAGCTTTTCGTTGGTAAACAGTACCAACATCATCAGGAATGAAAATTACATATATATATATATATATATATATATATATATATATATATATATATATATACATATTTATATATGTATATATATATATATGTATATATATATATATATATATATATATATATATATATATATATTAGCACCTTTACTAAAGCTGACTGTTTAAAAAAAATTTTTTATCAAATATCACAAGTTACAGGAATCAACATTATTAAAAACCTATATAAAATTTTCTTTACAATAAAAGTAGAGAGCACTGTCGCGTAATTGTAAATAGAAAACAAACATAAATATTTCTGGCTAGGGTTTATAACTGTTTATGAATATTATTTGTTTTTACATAAGGTACAAAGCTAAGTAAGCACTATATAAGACTAATAAAACTATATAGTGCATAGTAACACTATATAAAAATTTCTAAATCCTGTAAGAAAAACAACTTAAAACACGAATGAAACATTTTAACTTACCTAAACATTGTAACAAAATCAAAATACATTTACAAACTACAATTAATAATGCTATTATTTACAGGAATGAAAAATTTTTTAAACATTTTCCATTCAACGTCGGGAAAAAGATAATTTCTACAAAATGCAGATGTCCTCTTAGATAGTGTACTTTCAACAACTTTATTTGGTGAACCTTTCTTCAAAGTTGTAAACAATATTTAAATTTTATCTAATGCACTACAGAAGGATCCCATCAATACATCCAGATTCTGTTAATATGCTGTAATTACCAATTTAATTTGAGCTGAAAATTTAAAATAATTTTTTGGAAGAACACTTTTATTTCATATATTATCTATACAATAACAGATGTCCAGCAATGGCTTATTTTAAATGATTGGATTTTTGTTTTTATAAAGTCAAATTGATTTTAGTGCTAAAAACTTTGAGGTTTTATATTTGAACTTATTGAATAAAGCAGGTTTTGTAGATTTATTTACGACATTGTTTTGAATAATTTTTTTAAAAATATATTTGTAAACATTTGCTTCTTCTAAACAACAGTTTAGATAGTTGTGCAGTAACTCATTATACACACACACACACACACACACACACACACACACACACACACACACACACACACACACACACACACACACACACACACACACACACACACACACACACACACACACACACACACACACACACACACACACACACACACACACACACACACACACACACACACACACACACACACACACACACACACACACACACACACACACACACACACACACACACACACACACACACACACACACACACACACACACACACACACACACACACACACATATATATATGTGAGTGTGTGTGTGTTAAATTGGTGAAAAGTTTGCGTGCGCGCGCGCGTGCGTGTAGGCTTTCCCTTTAAATTTAGAACTGTTATCTACCAGTATAGACTATACATTAATATGACGGTTATTTCACGTTATTGGCAATGTTCCTATAAGGCACCAGATTTACAACATGCTTATTTAATAAGGAATATTTTCTTTCCTATATACACTACAAAGCTCACGCCATGCCTCTCGTCACGGTCTAATATTCGGAGGTCGATCTGTTGAATTTGTTTGGTTCTATTTAACCGTCAAAGATTCGAAAGTAGCCAGCATTGACAGCACCTCCAAGGGTCGGACTTTCTACTCAGGCACTAGACACGACCTTATTCAGCAGAAAACCTGTCACTCCTCCCAGTTGTAGAAAGCTTATTTATTTAAATCTGCTTTCTAAAACTGTGTTCTGATCGGCTGTAAGAAAATTCATTATATGCAACATAAATTAACTTGGTTTTCGGACAAAGAATGGCTTTATAATTTGTGTAAACTAGACTGTGGGCAGGCAATATACCTAACCTATACAGACTCCTTTTCGGGATGTCTACTTGTTATGTTAGGGGGATCAGAGTGGTATAGCCTACTGTGGGCAGGCAATATACCTTAACTAGATTTCCTCCTTTTCGGTGTGTCTACTGGTTATGTTAGGGGGATCAGAGTGGTATAGCCTACTGTGGGCAGGCAATATACCTTAACTAAATTTCCTCCTTTTCGGTGTGTCTACTGGTTATGTTAGGGGGATCAGAGTGGTATAGCCTACTGTGGGCAGGCAATATACCTTAACTAGATTTCCTCCTTTTCGGGGTGTCTACTTCTTGTGGAAAGCATAAGAATGGACGTGGGGTTAAGGACGGGACGTAATGACCCCCTGCTTCTGAGAAAACGCCATGACATCGCGTGGACGGGGTGGATTACCTGAAATACTTGAGGTCTAGTAGAGTGTAATACAATTGTGAGTGGTAATTTAATTGCCATTAACTTAGTAAGCATTACACTTGAAAGATTAATTACAGAACGGGGTATTTACAAACTACAGTAGAGCCTCGACAATTCGAGGTAGATAGACCGAAACCCCTTCGCATTAACGAAAACTCGAATTACGCGGAACATTATACATAATTACATTCCTATATATTAGACCAATACGGGTTCTAATGAACCCTAATACTATAATTAAGAATGCAAAAATTACGTTTATAGAACTGTATTGATTAAAGTACTTTAATTAATATTGCTTTGGAATATATTGTTCATCACGGTTGCTAAAATTTTTGGAAAAGAGTTATAAAGTGTCTTCTGCATTTGATCACGTCGTTTTTGTTCTGTGGTCTTAGCAGCACATCTTTTGGCGTCGTGTATATATTCAATATAGCGCATTGCAGTTTCCAAGGTGGCTGCTCCTTCACTGTGACTTATTTTCCCTTCTTGTACTGTCTCGGTCCTACCTTTGTCTTTATTCTCGTCATCACTGCCTTCAGTAATTTATTGTATCATTTCAATAGTCGTAACATGTGTTATCGTTACTTACTTACGTTCGCCTTACTCATCCATTGAAGTACGTCCGTACCATCGACATTTTCACAAAATGGAAGTTTCTTGATAAGAGAGCTCAAATCTGTTTCTTCTTGTGGGTCAATAACAAAGTCAACAATTTTATTATGACTCAGGACTTTATTCAATAATTTACTTGATGTTTTTTTTTGTTCTATGATTCGGCTATCCAGTACTCAACTCCCTTAACTGAATTTTATTTAGAAAGCATATAATTCTTTCTTGTCTTTCAGTCGCTACCAAAAAAATTGTAAAAAATAACGCGTATTTTTTTCACACATTCCAAATCCATCAGCTGGATTAGGCTCGTAACATTTCCGGGTAGAAATAAAGCACGGATATCATCATAGCGCGGTAGATCTTTATCGGGTTGCGACGGTACATTGTCGAACGGTAAATAATTTGAATTTCCTTTAAATAGGCTCGAATTTAACGAAGGCTCGAAAAATCGGAAGTTGGATTTTCGAGACTCTACTTTATTATACAATATCAAGAGCACAGTGTTACAATATATTACAATAAAAATATTGGAAATAACACTAATACAACAAACATAATAAAAAAAACTGATAATACAGGTTACTTTAAGATTAAACCCTTATGTACATTTCGATGACCATGTCATCATCACATCAGAGGGTCGTATTACAAAATTACAATCTAGTTACAAATTAGACTGACCTTTGTACTTACAACCTGAACTAGGTCACTCCTAAAGTAACTTGTACTATCAGTTATTTTTGTGGTATTGGGGTTGTTTCCAATATTTTTATTGTAGCACTAATGTAGGCTATATTTATAAATAGTTTATTTGTTTCATTACAGTACATTCTTAATAAGTTTCGCGTTTTCATAAGGCTAGAACAAGGTTAAAGAATCGAGGTTAGAGTTCAACGCGCCGTAACTAAGTTAAATTACTTGTAAGAATAATGAGAGGATAAAATATAAACCTTGTTCACACAGTAACGGTTATAAAAAACAACCTTTCATTCCTAAATAAAAACGAGGGAAGCAGACGTAATGGCACAACAAGCAAACTGTTGTGTGTAAGCAATCAATTACATCGCCGGAAACTTGGGGCACCTCACACCTTCAAAACGGGTTTTACTTTCCCTTTAAAAAGGAAAGTAGCATTGGTAATCTCACTGGGAACTTTTCCAAGTTTGGTTTTGCGGTTTTATGGCAATATTTTTTAGGTTGCTTTGTATTCAATGTGCAAAATATGCTCGCACATTTAGTAATTTTTTTATTATATAAATAATTAAACTTATTTTATTACATTTAAGAGTTTAACCGATCTTTCTAATGATTATATAAGCTGCATTGATCAAATAAAATATATTACAATGAAAATATTGGAAAGAACCCCAATACCACAAAAATTATCAAAATAAATAAAAAGAGTTACTTAAGATTAAACTCTTCATGTTTTGATTATTTATATGGTATTGGGGTTCTTTCCAATATTTTCATTGTAATATATTGTACCACTGTGCTCTTGATATTGTATATATAAAATATAAGTCTAACTACTGTACCCTAATACAGATTTTTTCAAAAATAAAGGTGATTGTTTTTTAAACTAAATATTAGGTCTTTGCATACAATCAAAGCTCCTAAAGTTAACTTCAAATGGTTTGAAATTAAAATGTGAAAATACCATAAAGAATTCTGTCTATTTTTATCTGGTGGGCCATGACATATTTGGCGAAATTTTGTAATTTCTAAATTAACGACATACCAAACTTATAATTCAAGTTAATTAATGGTATCACTATTGATAAAAACCTTTAGAACACAACACACTAAGAAATCATTGTTAGACAGTTTTGAAAGTAGGTTTGATTTTAGATTTGGATGTTTGTTTGAAGAAAACCTTCCATCTTACTAATATTTTCTGTAGGCAGTATTAAAGTACCCATTACAGTTGGATACATAATGTACCTTAGTTAGAGAATGTAGAGTGGATCTTGTACAGGGTTGCTTTCCTCAGGTGGCGGACATAAAGAAGTGTTCACCCACTACACCCATTTGTAACATGTGCAATAGAGGAAACGTAGTGTTAGTTAGAAACACAATCGTCCCTGGTACTGAGCAGAGAGTAAAGTTGTAAAGGGCGAGTTAAGGGTTGTTTTCCTCAGGTGGCGCACATAAAGAAGTGTTCACCCGCTACACCCATTTGTAACATGTACAATAGAGGAAACGTAGTGTTAGTTAGAAACACAATCGTCCCTGGTACTGAGCAGAGAGTAAAGTTGTAAAAGGCGAGTTAAGGGTTGCTTTCCTAAGGTGGCGCACATAAAGAAGTGTTCACCCGCTACACCCATTTGTAACATGTGCAATAGAGGAAACGTAGTGTTAGTTAGAAACACAATCGTCCCTGGTACTGAGCAGAGAGTAAAGTTGTAAAAGGCGAGTTAAGGGTTGCTTTCCTAAGGTGGCGCACATAAAGAAGTGTTCACCCGCTACACCCATTTGTAACATGTACAATAGAGGAAACGTAGTGTTAGTTAGAAACACAATCGTCCCTGGTACTGAGCAGAGAGTAAAGTTGTAAAAGGCGAGTTAAGGGTTGCTTTCCTAAGGTGGCGCACATAAAGAAGTGTTCACCCGCTACACCCATTTGTAACATGTGCAATAGAGGAAACGTAGTGTTAGTTAGAAACACAATCGTCCCTGGTACTGAGCAGAGAGTAAAGTTGTAAAAGGCGAGTTAAGGGTTGCTTTCCTAAGGTGGCGGACATAAAGAAGTGTTCACCCGCTACACCCATTTGTAACATGTGCAATAGAGGAAACGTAGTGTTAGTTAGAAACACAATCGTCCCTGGTACTGAGCAGAGAGTAAAGTTGTAAAAGGCGAGTTAAGGGTTGCTTTCCTAAGGTGGCGGACATAAAGAAGTGTTCACCCGCTACACCCATTTGTAACATGTGCAATAGAGGAAACGTAGTGTTAGTTAGAAACACAATCGTCCCTGGTACTGAGCAGAGAGTAAAGTTGTAAAAGGCGAGTTAAGGGTTGCTTTCCTAAGGTGGCGCACATAAAGAAGTGTTCACCCGCTACACCCATTTGTAACATGTACAATAGAGGAAACGTAGTGTTAGTTAGAAACACAATCGTCCCTGGTACTGAGCAGAGAGTAAAGTTGTAAAAGGCGAGTTAAGGGTTGCTTTCCTAAGGTGGCGCACATAAAGAAGTGTTCACCCGCTACACCCATTTGTAACAAGTGCAATAGAGGAAACGTAGTGTTAGTTAGAAACACAATTGTCCCTGGTACTGAGCAGAGAGTAAAGTTGTAAAAGGCGAGTTAAGGGTTGCTTTCCTAAGGTGGCGCACATAAAGAAGTGTTCACCCGCTACACCCATTTGTAACATGTACAATAGAGGAAACGTAGTGTTAGTTAGAAACACAATCGTCCCTGGTACTGAGCAGAGAGTAAAGTTGTAAAAGGCGAGTTAAGGGTTGCTTTCCTAAGATGGCGCACATAAAGAAGTGTCTACCCGCTACACCCACTTCTAAGGTGTACAATGGAAGGAACATAGTGTTAGTTAGAAACACAATCGTCCCTGGTTCTGAGCAGAGAGTAAAGTTGTAAAGGGCGAGTTAAGGGTTGTTTTCCTCAGGTGGCGCACATAAAGAAGTGTTCACCCGCTACACCCATTTGTAACATGTACAATAGAGGAAACGTAGTGTTAGTTAGAAACACAATCGTCCCTGGTACTGAGCAGAGAGTAAAGTTGTAAAAGGCGAGTTAAGGGTTGCTTTCCTAAGATGGCGCACATAAAGAAGTGTCTACCCGCTACACCCACTTCTAAGGTGTACAATAGAAGGAACATAGTGTTAGTTAGAAACACAATCGTCCCTGGTACTGAGCAGAGAGTAAGGTTGTAAAAGGCGAGTTAAGGGTTGCTTTCCTAAGATGGCGCACATAAAGAAGTGTTTACCCGCTACACCCATTTGTAAGGTGTACAATAGAGGGAACGTAGTGTTAGGTAGGAATGCAATCATCCCTGGTACTGAGCAGAGAGTAAAGTTGAGACCAGCGAGTTAAGGGTTGCTTTTCTCTGGTGGCGCACTTTAAGAACTGTTTACCGATTACACCCGTTTGTAAGGTGTACAATAGAGGAAACGTAGTGTTAGGTAGGAATGCAATCATCCCTGGTACTGAGCAGAGAGTAAACTTGAGGGACTCTACTTAAGGGTTGCTTTCCTCAGGTGTCGCACATGAAGAAGTTTTTACCCGCTACACCCATTTGTAAGGTATACAATAGAGGGAACGTAGTGTTAGGTAGGAATGCAATCGTCCCTGGTACTGAGCAGAGAGTAAAGTTGAGACCGGCGAGTTAAGGTTGCTTTTCTCTGGTGGCGCACTTTAAGAAGTGTTTACCCGCTACATCCTTCTTGTAAGGTGTACAATAGAGGGAACGTAGTGTTAGGTAGGAATACAATCATCCCTGGTACTGAGCATAGAGTAAAGTTGAGACCAGCGAGTTAAGGGTTGCTTTCCTAAGGTGGCACACATAAAGAAGTGTTTACCCGCTACATCCTTCTTGTAAGGTGTACAATAGAGGAAACTTAGTGTTAGGTAGGAATGCAATCATCCCTGGTACTAAGCAGAGAGTAAAGTTGAGGGACTTGAGTTAAGGGTTGCTTTCCTCAGGTGTCGCACATGAAGAAGTGTTTACCCGGTACACCCATTTGTAAGGTGTACAATAGAGGGAACGTAGTGTTAGGTAGGAATACAATCATCCCTGGTACTGAGCAGAGAGTAAAGTTGAGACCAGCGAGTTAAGGGTTGCTTTCCTCAGGAGTCGCACATGAAGAAGTTTATACCCGCTACATCCACTTGTAAGGTGTACAATAGAAGGAACATAATGTTCCTTTAATGTTTTTAACATGTTCCTAATAACATGTTTTTATATAGATATGAGTATTAAATAAAACTGCAATGTACACAATTGTTTAAATTATCATTTATTGTCTTATCGTTATTATAAAATTCATGGAAAAGTAATTGAATAATTAAATAGTTTTATTACTTATTTAATTAAAATGAAATAAATAATGGACGTGTTTATGGCAGAAAATGTTTTTCTAAACAAAATTAGTATCAGGGTGCTTTCTTCCAATTTACACCCTCCAGGCCCCGTGTGAGTGGTGGTACGCCAAAATCTACAAAAACCTTAGTACTTTGTTGCTATAACGATGGGAACCCCTGTAGCATAACAAAATATCTAATATATCAAAATAAATCAATTTTGAAATTTATTAATATGTAATATCTATAAATCAACACTGATTAAGTATACTGATACTGAAACGAGGTACCAATCGATACAGTAGTGTAACAGAGGAGAGATTCTTTACAGTCTTAAGTAGAGAGATCCTGAAATGTCATCGCTGAGACTTTATCAGAAATGATTAATGTTCAATGATTATTTTTCGATAATTATAAATCATTATAATTTTTTTTAATAGCAATATGCAAATTTAAATATTCTCATAATTTGCGTTTCGGCCGCATTTTAAATGTTTTTGGGCTGCACTTTAGACAAGGCTGGCCTAAATGAAAAAAGTTTCTTAATTTTTTTTTTTCATAACACTTTTTGGTATAATGGATAGAGTTCTCTCACCATGACAGAGAGCAGGTCTACTGCTACCCTCTTTAAGTGATCCCTAGATAATTATCTTAGATCAGGGGATTTAAGTACTCATTTACAGCAATTTCTTTACTATCGCCCTTGTAGCATTACGAAATTATGGTAAATATTATATAACTGCCCCCATTCTTTTTTAAACACAATGTTTTTCTATCAATCAGTGGTTATATTCTAGAAAACTCACTTAGGATTAACTTAAACTATGACCTCTAGTCTGTAACTTTTGTAAAGAGCACATCCTCACTGGTTACGGAAGACATACTCTTTTAATCATGTGTCAACCACGTCTTGTCTGGCAAAGAACCACCTATTAGGTCTTCAAAATTAAAACTTTTTTGTTTACTTGTAAAAATATCAACAAAATTGTATTTTTGTTAAAACAAATACAAAACTTAACAAACTGTACCAAAAACTAAAAATTTTATTAGGAAATCAACAATATAGGGTTTGATATAATGTCAAACAATTATTTACGTAAATAAATTCAAGCGTTTGATTTCTTTATAAAATTATTACTTGCTTGGTAACATTTTTTCTACGTCTTTATTCTACTTTCAAGAAAAATACAATTTAATGATATATTTGCAATTAAATAAAAATAAGGTTTTATTTTCAAGTTCGCAATAGGTGACTAATTTTCAGTCCAAAGCACTGTTGACACGGTATTATAAGGTCTGTCGGTATAGAGGGCTAGCGTTTTTTCTGAACTTTACAGACTGTAAGGTATTGGTGTAGAAAGTCTAAACGACCAATCTAAAACTAAGTGAATACTTTTCTAAAGCTGTCTACAAAATTTTGTAATGAAGTAGTAAAGACCATTGCATTCCATTTGTTTCAGAACAAACGCGTTACCTGCATATAGAAAGAAGCATATCACGCTCTCGTTTCCAGAAGGCAGGACGCTGAACAACATCAAGTGGTTCTCCGTGTGGTGTGACGAGGCAGCTGTAAGTGTACATAAAATCCTAATTTACTTAACTTTAATTATGCTACAAGCCCTCTGGCATGTTATAGAAGCAAGTAAGCTGAGCATTATTTTGTATAATTGCTAAAAAAAATGACTAATGTGGCCTAGAACTTATATTATTTTGATATTTGGTTATTGGCTGCAAATTAAGCCCCACTTGGTGATGTCACAGAGTGATGCTTCAATTAAACTGGTCAGTGTGGTGTGTTTATGTGTACTGCACAAAAATAAGTAAGATATTTTGCATAAGTAATGCTACACCAGGAGCGCAGAGAGTAAGTTCAAAATAGAAAATAACAAGTAGTTTCTGTGGTTTCTCAACATTCACAAGAAATTAATGGAACCAACCCCAATGGTAATTCTAAACTTGCTTCATTACTTTAGGATGTTTTCAAACCTCCGTCACATTTACAAATGGTGACGAAAAACCTCCCATTTTTTCGCAGTAAAAAAATTACCTTGTATATCATTTGGACCAACGAGATACATTCTTTATACCAGAGGCTTTCATTGGGATTTCTTAGAGACCAAATAGTTTGCATCAAGTTCTCCTCAAGGGCGCAAGTACAAGTGGCATTAAATAACTTACAATCAGTAAGCTTGTTACACCACTAAAGTATATCAAACGTTTTACATATAAAAAAGTAAGAAAATATATTTTAATTTACGCCAGGAGTACCTGGATTTGTTAATTCTTTAAAGTCGATGGGCGAAATCTTTCCCACCTTCCTAATATGGCATCTATGTTAGCAAATTAGGAAAAAACTGAAATTCTCAAAATGTTTTCAACTTACCCATTCGTTAACCTACATCTGTACTTGTTTTTTTATGAACTTCGGATTAGTGAATGTAGATTCACAGACATTTGTAGATACAAAAACACATAATATTATCTGAGTCAGTTTAGTTAGGAAATTTGTCCTTTTCAACTGCTTTCCAAAACTCATAGTGAGCTTTATCCTTCTTCTTTCTTCAAAAATTCTTTTGAGCTCCGTATCATGCTGATAATCAATCAACTCATTTTTCAAGTGCCTACCTTCGTATCAAGAAACAGAAATGTGAGTTACATTTGCTGTTGTTATTGTCCATAGATTTTCCACCAAGCGATGGTTCTTGATACTTCATGAAGTCGCTAAACCTCACAGGAATTTCGTCCTTTAGTAGAACAGCTTTAGTAAATCAGAAACTTCTTGACTTTCGCCAGAGTTTTAATGAAAGGAAAGCTGGAATAATCGCTGTTTGACAATTCTTCAATGTACATATTGAGCCTCTGATCCTGTGATAACACAATACTATATTACTTACAAGATTATATACTTCAGGAAACTCTTTATCCTTTGTAGCCCAAAATAGTATTCTCATGTTGAATGCTGAAGGTACGTTCCAAAGCTTTACTCTTACTCAGCCACCTTACTTCTGTGTGGTAAAGTGTGTCCCTGTATTGTGATATAGCTTCATTCAAAAACTCTTAAAACGTTCTGTGGTTCAGTTCCTTTGACCTTATGAAATTCACAATCTTAACAACTTCTTTCATAACACAGCCTGAGGGCCAAAAAAAATCGTTCCAAGAGTAGAGTAGTGAGAATGCCTGCTTTAGACTATGTGGACTGACTTGAAGCATCCTCAGGAGTTGCTAGGACCCTAAGAAGAGGGACCAATAAAAGTCTCCACACAAACTTTTCAGAGGCTCTTGGAGAGCTCTTGTCAGTTATGTATGTCAGATAGTCACTAGTTGAGATAGTGAGTAGTTGGATCAGAAGTAGTGGATATTTAAGTACAGGCGTTGACTATCTTGCCTCGTCGGATTTTATTGTACATGTCGCTCGGTGGAGCGTTTGTGAAAACCTGACTTATAATATAAGTAAAAGACAAAACGTTTTTGATCGTACCAAGCTAACTTGGTCAGTGTTGAAATCAGTTGACTGTACATTTGAACAGTGTTCATTTTGTCACCTTTATTTTATTTGGGATCGACTTCCACTTTAAGTCATGTTAAATGAGTGGGCTCGCTATTTTGCTTTGAGAATAGATACGGATTACAACGGGCTTAGGCTCAGGAGTCTCTTTCTCTATTAAATTTATGTTATTATCATTTATTTTCATTATAACTATTTTGTAACACCTTGTGTAAAAACTGGTATTGGTTAGTAATTATTATTATTATTGTTTCCTTATTTCACTTCTTTTTTTACTCTCCCCCAACTTCTACCCTTTTTAAATATTTTAGGATCGCTCCCTCGATGTCAACAAACATCCTTCCTATTTTAGGATAGCTCATTTTGTTATTTACAGAATGCTCTAATATTCTAATATTCCACGCTACTAAACTTACTGTTTATAGCTTTAACAGTATCCCGATTTCTCCTTTAGCGTTTCCCAATATTTACCAGGCGCCCGGCAAAGGTAGATGGCCTGTGAGGAAATTAGATCTAATGGCCGATTCTTGTATCTTCCCCACACAGATCTCCTAGAAATAAATTCCCAGATTTTGAACAAAATAATTAGATGAGTATTGGTGTAGCTAGAGAACACTTAGGGGGGGGGGGTTAATGCTTGAAGACCTTTAGATAAGAAACTGTGTATGAAGTGATTAGAGCTAACAACAGGTAATTGGAAATTATTATTTTTTTCTATTAACAAGTGACTACTTGAACTCAGTCCAAATTTAAAGGTTCTTTCGTATTTACATGTTACAATATTATTTAAATTTTTACTTGAAGCCTTTTTATTTTTCTCATTTTTATAACAAAATTTACTACTTTTTAATATCATTTACCTGAATTTACACCTAATGCTATAGTATTTGTCCCGACTTTATGATCCGTAGTTACATAAAAGCGAAACATATTGATTTATATAACCTTCCTATAGTAGACCGGAAAATATTTGACATAAAAATACATCTTATCAAATTACTAAAACTCATGAAACCTGTTATTATGATACATATACGTTTATCATACAAAACATGACTCTTATAGAAAATATTCCATAATTCTTTGACTATTATAAATTTAATGATTCTCACTCATTTCATCATACTGTTTGTTCTTATTAAACATACGAAATTCTATATCAAAAGTTTTTTTAACTGTTTTACCCTCACTTAATTATATAATTTCTTGTTTGTTTGTTTTTATTTAACAATTCTGTTTTACGTGTTGACAATTGAATAATAATTAAACTAACAATAATTATTATTTCATTATACATAATATGTTCAAGATATTGGATCTTTTATTTTGGAAAGTATGTCTACTTCAATTTTATTATTTACTTTAAATTCTTCAGATATATAAAATTATTTCCAAATTGAATTACCTTTTTGACTGTTCGATTCATAGCTCAAAATCATACTTTCCCCATTTTTATTATTTCTTATTCTATAATTTTTGTAATAACATTTATATAGATTGTTGATTTTACACAATCTATTTAATTAAAATTTATTTTGCCTTTACCAACCCACTCAAATGAATTTTATAAAATTCACTATGTAAATTCTACCTTAAAAGTTAACTATACAATAGCCTAAATTCTATATGTTATTTGTCTATTTAACCCTAACACAATAACAAATATAAGTATCTCTTTAAACATAAAATGCTGACCTATTCATATATTTGAAAATTTATACTTTTCTGTTAAAAAAACAAGCAAAAATCAAACAATAATTATACCTTGCTGTATTTCATGATATAAATCAAATAAAATATTCGTGTTTTATCGTGTTCAAAGTCATTGCTTTCGGATGTCATTCACATTAAAATTATTTTTCTGCGAATAAAAATGTTTGAAAATATCTTTTCCATAAGATTAATAAATTATCTTTCGCTTTATCTTTTATTTAATTTTACATAGCTGATGTTACATTATATCATCTTCACTTCATAAATTTACCTTTAAAACAACTAGTGTTTATTTAATTATTCATAAAACTTGATTATAAATCTTATCATTATTTAGTTTCATTTAATAATTTTTTATTTTCGTGTAAACAGAAAAGGGATTTTGAAATTGTTTTTATTTGAAACAGGAATTTATTTATTTGAAACAGAGTTTTTTAATGTTAGTTCTCAATGTTTACTTTCCTTTATCCTATCGCACTCAATCCTAATATTTGGTTGCTGGAAGTTCTCTGGGTTTGTCTGGTTAATGCCTGGATAACTGGGTTACTATGGCTAGCTGGTTATTTTTCCCATCGGCACTGGATCTTCATTCATCCGAAGTTTTTAGCTCGTTTTAACTGTTGTCGTTCTATGTCGGAACTGCAATTTTATGCACTGCAGAATGAACGGATGTACTCCAGATAATGACTATTCCTCATATTTTTCCATCCGTGTAGGAATACGTATCAGCATATATATATATATATATATATATATATATATATATATATATATATATATATATATATATATATATATATATATATATATATATGAAGTTAATATATTACTATGTAAGTAATTTTATCCACCATTAAGTGCAATAATTTTACCTTGAGTGATGAGGCACCTTTCGGTCGTTGACCATTGTCGAATCACTGATGTTTTTCTGTTGTGGATGTTCGGTCTGTGAAGTTGGTGTCTGTTGACGTAACGCGCACTTTTTCTTGATCTGTGTGTATGATATTTCTATATAGTATGTCTTCTGTATATGTTGTTTGTAGATTCATTAAGTTGTTGTGTATGTTTTTATAGATGTGGTATTTTTCTAGTGATTTTAGTTCTATTGGGTTGTTATTTATTTCCAGTATGGTTAGGTTATTTTCGTAATTTGTTATTTCGTGTTTATGGGATATTAGGTGTGCTGCAACATTTGATACTTTAGAATTATTGTTTTTGAATGCTCTATAGTATCAAAAATTCTAAAGTATCAAATGTTGCAGCACACCTAATATCCCATAAACACGAAATAACAAATTACGAAAATAACCTAACCATACTGGAAATAAATAACAACCCAATAGAACTAAAATCACTAGAAAAATACCACATCTATAAAAACATACACAACAACTTAATGAATCTACAAACAACATATACAGAAGACATACTATATAGAAATATCATACACACAGATCAAGAAAAAGTGCGTGTTACGTCAACAGACACCAACTTCACAGACCGAACATCCACAACAGAAAAACATCAGTGATTCGACAATGGTCAACGACCGAAAAGTGCCTCATCACTCAAGGTAAAATTATTGCACTTAATGGTGGATAAAATTACTTACATAGTAATATATTAACTTCATAAAGTCAGTGCAACGGAAAAACAATGGATAACGTTAAATATCAAGAATATATATATATATATATATATATATATATATATATATATATATAGGTTTGTTCTAGTAGAGCTTTATATATATATATATATATTTCTGATAATTGTAAGGTTCCGATAATATTTTCTCATAGTATTATGGAGAACCCTCCAGAAGACAAACTAATAGAATTTTTGTACTATTTCATTCAGGAGTGGTTGAAAAATGCTACCATATCACGTCACATACAGAATATAGTTGGCAGGAACTTCAAGTTAAATGCCTTGGTTGGAAGGAAGACACCCAACATTTTTTTCTAATAGATATGTTAAAAATAATAACAATGGAGATATCTTTCATAGTTTAAGGGATTGGAGAGAAGGGAACAGAAAGGAAAAAATATTCAAAAATCTCGACCAGAAAATAAAAAATATCCATAATGAGTTCAAAGACAGAGGTGACTTGAAAACATGTTTAAGTGCGTTGAGCTGTGTAAATAAGTTGGAGTGAACAAAAACGTCACATAGACGCTACACACCGATTGTATAAATAATTAATTTTAAATACTGATAAGCCATGGCGCTGATTTTTAACTAAAAGAAAACTAAATAAATCAAATAAAATCGAAAAAATAAAGTTCGAAAGTAGGCAGTTTTGAGAAATTAAAAAAATAAAATAAATGGTTGCTTCAAGTTCAAACCCAAACCTCCCCTTGGTAGCAGCGGGAAACTAGGAATCTAGAGGTACGCTAATACACACTAGGCTAATATGAGGCTCTGGCAGACTATATTTTTTGACACGCATTAATACTTTCCTCAGGAATATTGGGTCACATGTGGCACTGTATGCTAACAGCTTGGTCGCAAGTGGCACGATTTTCGTTGGATCACAATTGCCACGGTCGCAACTGCCACGTAACCTTTTTAACTATCATATTTTAATCCATTTGTATGCTTTGGTGTACTTGTAACTTTGTATTTAAAAGTTTTAGTAATTCCGGCAGAATTTAGCGTCATAGTTTTCGGAGAAAATCGTATATAGCAGCGTAACAGGGATAAAAAATTTTGTTTTGTCCTTGCATGGACTCTCACAGCATCTTCTTATATCAAGATTGTCCAAGATAGAAAGAGCCTCAACTGACTTTCTGCACCCTTTTTATATATTTTTTTCGTGTGCCGTTGCTATAGGTTCACAATGTCCGATAAAACTTATTTTGACCTTTGCTCCTTCCGTAATAGGTCAGCTAGCCTTCCCACTAAGTCCATCATCCCGCCAACTCATCTTTAACCAAAAGTAAAATAATAATCATTTAAACTTTCTATCTTTAAAAGTCAAAAAAAATTAATTAGTCACATTTTTTGTCTTTACTTTATTTAAAATTTCACTTGTTGTTAGTCTTTATTTACTCTTTCTATATACATCACCCTTTAAACACTGCTTTAATCAGTTATCACACACCGTTTATTTTATGGGTGATGTTGAATTGGGCCCACAGTCTGTTAGGGTTGTAAAAACAATGGTTGAATTGGGCCCATGGTCAGCTCGGAGGTATTGTCGAATTGGGCCCATACCTCTACAATAATGACCTACAAAATGGAATGCTCGCATCCACCTTAGCTTTAAATACATTCAAACATCTAAAACAAATGTGTAGTTATGGCTAGATGATGGTCAAACATATATTTTAGATGATTGAAACATCTCCTTTTTATTTCAATATAAATAGTCGTGTAATAAAATTTTATGTTATATGAGCACAAAATGATAAAATGATAAAACCCCCTGGCCACATTATTGCCAGGGGCCATTGGAAGGGTTCAGCATGTCACCGTTATAGGGTTAACAATAACGGACACGTGATGGAATGCTCGCTAGACTTGGCAAGCACTACGTTATTGAGTAGGATTATTCGTAAGTTTAAATAATAATTAAAAGAGGAAAGTACAGTATTTCTAATGAATTGTATACTTCTTTATGTTTTAGTAGAGTTTTATTATATTTATTTGCTTCCATTATGTTTTAGTTTTTAATTCTAACGTACATTAAAATAAAAACAAATAAAATGATCACTTAACATTGTTGCCCGACTGACCAGGGGCCCAATTCCACCCTGACCCTTTGAGGGTTAACGGTAATCCTCCTAGGGATGTTTTGACCTTGGGCCCAGTTCGAACATGTCCTATTTTGCTGCCCTAGCTTTAATTTACATTTTAGCCCTTTTTGTCCCTAATCTTTCAGTTATAAATTAAATATGTTTGAAATTCAGCCATTACATTATTTGTATTTGTTTGACTCTTATTTGAATTATTAAAATTTATATAAATTTTAATCATTGTTAAATTAATTCTAACATACTGAAGTTCTACATTTGAGTTGTGTACTCTTTCAACTTTCAACCCACGTAAAACCCGTTTTTCCGTTTAACCAATTTGCATGTAGCCTAAGCATTTCCTTTTAAACCTTTCTAGAGTAATCTAGATATTTTGTTTCTTTAGAATGTTCAAGTTACTCAGAATACAAGTAAGTTCTGACTCTTGTTTTTCTATGCATTTGTAATTTTTGTAAATAGTTAAAAGATTTGTTTACTTTGGTAAGTTATTTAATAAAGGACTGACTGACATTACTTTAAAATCTGCTTTATTTTATCATCAAACACTTTCAAAATTAACTAACTCCACGCCCTGTTACACTACGCCCGGTCTAACGAATTCCTTTGTATTCACTTATTAATGAATTTTATATAGTACCAAGTATTATATTTTCAAATTAGCCTATAAAGCATAGTCTATTGAGCATTAGGTTTGAGAATGGCCTCTTTTTAAGTATTTAGGTGAAAGAGTAATTACATTACATAGACTTATAATTTGTGTGTGTGTTTGTGTATGTGTGTGTGCGCACATATGCATGTGTTTTGTGTGTGTGTGTGTGTGTGCATGTGTGTGTGGTTTTTGAGAGAGAGAGAGTGTGTAAGAGTGTGTGTTGCATGCGTGTGTTGTTTTTGAGAGAGAGAGAGAGATATCAGTGTTTTACTTTTTTCTTTCTTTGATGTATCAGTATCATGAAGACAGATACCAGGGCTAGGTAAGTCTGTCATTCCATAATCAAATACATCGCAAACATGTCTTTAATGCTACTAAAATTAACCTATAAGTATGAAATAAATTAGTAAAATTTGTTTTAAACATTTTAAAATTTATTTAATTTAGAAAACAAAACTTCTAAAAATTGTTGTCGACCAATTACGAAAAACAAATGTTCATCATTTCACAACAAACTAAACATGTTGATTTCCAATGGTAATGAGCTCTAAAAAACAATTAAAGTTTACAATGAAATGACTGAACAATGAGAGTGTAAGTTTAGAGGTGGAAGTGGGTTGTTGTGTATTGGTCTGGCAGTTGCACAAGATTACTTGCCTCACCCAAGTCTACCACCACTGAAAGTATTTCATTCTTTAATGTATTGTAGGATATTTGTAGGCCAAGAATTTAAATTGTTGCAATAACAATAACAAAATGGTTTCCCCAGGTTATATAATATAATTTGCATTTAAAAATGAATATTTACTTAAATTGTTTTTACCTCAAGCTTACTAATTATATATTTATAAAAATAAACACTTTCCTAAAGTAACACTTACTTTCACTTATTTACTTTGGAAACAGCTGTCACATACAAAACAAAATGAGAGCTTCTTTGGAAAGTATGTCTTTTTAAAAGCAAATATTAATTTTTGAAAGCTTTATTAGTTTTAAGAAATAATTGTTGAACAAAATGGTACATCTAAAGAGAAGAGATATGTAGTGATAAATGATCTTTTAGAACTAGGAATCCCTTTAAAATTAGCGTGGTTAATAAGGTTAGTACTTATTATTAATAAAATAGGGATAGCTATGCAATGTAATATCTTTATCTTTTTACTGAATATATAAAGAATTGATCCAGACAATGAGACATCAATACAGATCAACCACCAATCCTCTTCAATCTTACACAAAAAAGATTTCCTAGTGGTTCTGTACTAATCCTGGTCATATGTTCGGTTGGATGTTCTATCCAGAAAGTTGCAAAAATATGAAAAATAAGCAAAGAAGAAACTCCTCCAAATGAAAAAAAAACTCTACTCAACCAAAAAATCAATCAACGAACTTACGTTTTCTATTTTTTAAAATATAAGTACCTTGGGAGACAAATTAAAGATAAGAGAAACATCAAATACAACAGTCAGGCAAGCTTGGCAGTTGGTAGCATGTACCTTACAATTAGTTGGATACTTTATATTGGTTTTGCTTAGTATTTTAGAGCGATCAATCAAAGTGACCATCATCGAATGCGGGAGATAAAAAACAAATTTATAAATACGAATAGAATTAAAATATAGGCATTAAACTACCAGTGTTTTTATTATTATTATTATTATTTTTTTTTTGTAATAAGGAAGGTTTTACAAAACTGTATAATACTAAAATCCATACAAAAGCCTATACTTGGTCACTATCTTTCTATTACATCACTAATGTTAACATACAATTTTGAAATATGGTATTTTTTCTCAGAATTTTCAAAGTGTTTATATTTAATTTTAATTTATTTTAAGGATATCATCCACACAGACATTTTAAGAGTGGTGTTTTAAATATCTTTACTAGTTCTTATTTTGAAAGCTATCTATATCTAAAATTATCATATTTAAAAATTAATATAGAATAAAAACTGGGTTATAGAGAAATCTCTTGGTTAAAACGTTTATCCAATTCTATTCAATAAAAAAACAAATAAAAAGTCATCTGAAATAATTTTGTGAGATAATGCATGTTATAACTTGAAAAACACTTTTTTAAAAAAAAAAGGCAATGAATATAGGAAACTGTGTACAAGTAGTGTTACCTGAATCTTTATGCTCTTTCACCTTGACGGTAAGTTTTTGAAGCCGTCCACCTTAAGATTGGTTAGGGATCTTTTATACTGGCACTTCTAGTCAAACTCTTGCACTGTTTTCTCCACTTTCCAAATTCTATGTTTGTTAACCTTTTTTGTCCCTTCCTCACATTTGTAACTGATGGTGAATTCTACTTGCTCATAATATGACATTTTAAATATTCCCTCATTGAATGTAGTATTGTTTAAGGTCTTCCATTGCTATATTTGTTTCCATTTTTCAATAGCAGCTCACGTTCCTTCCAATTAACTTGTTAAATCATTTCCTTGTTTCTCTGATTATCTTCACAATTCATGACTCACGCACACCAGCTTATTAGTTATATTACCTATTAGCAACGTCATACCCTTAGCGTGTATGACACTCTTAAAGAACTCTACAATATATACTATAAGTTTTTCAACATTTGTTGGTAAAATGTAATTAGCTAGGGATCTTGACATTAGCTATGTTGACATAATGATTTAAATTCAGTCAAACATGAATTAAAGATGAATAGATGTTGCTTTAACAATAATGTGAATGAGCATGAAAAATTTCTGACCCACTTTTAATTTTTGTTATTAGTGGATATACAAGAATTAGTAAATATTTACCTAATTCCTTATCCTATAAATTTACAAGAAAACAAACTTTTAAGCTACAAGATACAGCAATTTTAATGAGGCCAAGTTCCAACAATAACAACAAGTAAGACAAAAACAAATGAAATTTATTAAAAACAGAAGCAAAAACAAGTCATGTTTTAAAATAATTTTTGTTAAAATTCATTTATATTTATACAATTTAAGGTTTTCCAAAATTATAATAGTCATAAACATTAATTACTTTATTCTATACCTGTATAGTGATATTTATATCACAAGAAGGCAGTGTGCAATAATAAAAAAGTATACAATAATAACTAAAACAAAATTACTCTGTTTATAATTTTATATCAATAGTCATTTACTGACACCAGTTGGAGTAAATTTGTGTGTTGCTATTACCTTCTCATTTTCTTTACTCGTATGTTTCTGCTGTATAAATGTATTTCACCTCCTTCCAGTTGTTTTAATTACATGCATTGAGTTATCTAACTTCATTGCTCCTAACATAAACAATATAAGGAAAATTATTTATCTTTCATTATTCTATTCTTCTTTCAAATAATAACTGCAGTTCCCAATAAAGACTGTCTTGGTGTTTATTAAAACACAAACTTCTGTCTGTATTTTGTTTTTATTAATTGCCTATTCATTAATGTGGTAAGAATATTAAACATGAAGCATTTATTGCTTCCTCTTATTATCCCTAAAATATTTGACTAATCATTCAATTACGCAATGAACAGGATTGTTGATACTCCTAAATTTGACAATTTATTTAATTTAATAATTCTCTTTGAAACTATTTTTCATAGGTAGTATTTTTTTTTTTTTTACAATTAAACATTCCATATAGAATCTCTCAAATATGTTAAAATCTATTGCATCTAATACATTTCTTAGTTTTCATACTTATCTTTTCTCTTCTTGTAGTCAATGTGGTTTTTATCGAATACTCTAACAGCATCTAGTACTTTAAAAAAATAATTGCATAGAGTACTTGGTGGGACATCTTTGCTAATGAATTATTAAATTGATGATTGTATTTTTTTTTTAATGAAAACTTCCATGGTAGCACCATTTAATTTTTTGATAAGGTTTTCTTTCTACCTTATACAGGGTGAGAGATCATTATACAATAACTTAGCCGAGATTGTATAATGTTTGCCGAGTTAGAGTTAATTCTCCCTATTTTCCCTGCAATTTGTTCTACCTGCAAATATGAAGATCATAATAGCGTAGCAAACACGCTGGGTGTAGACTGGTTACTTGGCACAATGCCGTTGTATTCAGTAGAACAGAGAGTTTTTATTATAGAGGGCTATAGCCGAACCGGTTGAATTAATTAAACACGTGAAAGGTTTCAAAAGAAATAGCCAGAGAGTTCTATTCTTTCCAAGAAAATGGTTCAAATGTTGATACAAAAGTGGCATAGTATGATCAGAATTGTAAAGAAATCGAGAAATAAACCTAATTTAGACCCACCTCCTGAAGTTTTTGCTTACATCGCAGCTCGTATAGAACAAAGTCTGTGTAAGTGAACTTGAGATTTATCACAGCAAGTTGGTGTGTTAGCAAATCTTGCCAAAGAGTTCTACATGCTTTGAAACTGAAACCTTACAGTACCACTGCTGTTCATGAGCTTTTGTCAGCAGATAAAGGTAAGAGAGAGACATAATGTAACAAGCTACTTAATAAAAAAGTAGCGGATGGTGAAACAGACCCATTTCTTTTCTTCTCTTCTGATAAAGGATGGTTTAGTGTGTCAGGTAATGTTAACACCTAAAGTAGAAGAATATGGTCGGCCGTAAACCTACGAGCCTTTTATGAAGAAACACTGCATTACATGAAAATCAGTGTTTGGTATGCCATTCAAGTGGAATGAATTGTTGGGCCAATTTTCTTTGAGACAACAGTTAATGGTGATATCTACATGGAGATTTTCAATTAATTTATAAATCAACTCGAACCACAAACATATTCTATTTTTTAATAAGGCAATAACCATATGTGACTTGTCAGACATCTCACAAATCACTGGCTTGTGTCCATAGTGTTTTTACCAATGAGAGAACTATCTCTTCAGGCTTATGGCCTCGATCGCCGGATTTATCTCTTTGAAATTATTACTCAATGGGGAATTTAAATATTTGTTGATTCTATCTTCACATGAGCTACTAGTTTTCACTAAAACACTTGTAAATATTTACAAACTTGCCTATAGTAGCACTTACTTATATTTGTTGAGGACGGCCGTTTCAGGAGATGTGTCCCATTGTCAACTGTGTCCCATTGTGTTACGGTCTGAGTTGACAATGGGACACATCTCCCGAAACTATTGTCCTCAACAAATATAAGTAAGTGCTATTATAGGCAAGTTTGTAAATATTTATAAGTGTTTTAGTGGAAATTTAAAGAATAAAGTATACATCAACAATCCAAAAACCATTGAAGACCTGAATATCTCAAATACTAACGTCATATGCACCATTACAGCTCCTGAACTCCATTCTGTATTTCAAAATATGCTACGATTCACTACTTTATGTGTACAAGCTGACAATTCAACATTTAACATAGCATGTAATAATGTAACAATATTAGACTATTGAATAAAATAATAATTGGTATAATTGGTTACAATAATCCAAGATATGTCGTCAATAATTTGATTTCATTTTAGTTGTTTTACTTTTAGGTGCCTCACCCTGTACTTTGCATCTATAACTATAAATATCACACACATAAGATCTCCACCTAATATTGTTATAGACAATTTCTAAGTTACTTTAGCTTATGATATCATATAAGAGTTGTTTTCGTGTCCATTTAAGTTATGTTTATATAATTGACATCTGCAATAAACATATTGTGTTAACTTTTATTCAGTTGTGTATTAATTAGCAGCAAATATTTAATAATTATTTTAACTCCAGGGATTTGCTGTCCATGGTAGTCAGTGAACCTTTTACATATGAGCTTAACATATTTATTACCTGCTATTCTTATAATTTTACTAACTTTAAAAATACTTGACTAAGTGAATACGTAATTGCTTACTTGCTGACGTTCTTACGAACAGTTGTTCCTTTTACGAAGCTAATCCTTTACTGGCGGCATCGGTTAGGTGTAAAGGCTCTAACGGGAATGGATTTGTTACTGTGGAATAGGGTGGGTTGTGTGTCATATAATAGAAAAGGCTGTACAAACTGGCAGGTCATTCTATACACACTTCGAAGAACACATTACCCAAAAAAAAAACAAACAAACCCTAAATCCTGCTATGCAAAACATCTAAAATACACCCAACACACACACACACACACCAAAATACACACTAATTTAAATGTCCTACACACATTAGAACAAAATAAAAAACTAACAACCTTAGAAAAATATGAAATATACAAACACTACTCAACAGATAAAGAAAACGTATTCAATGATTACACACATTTTGAAGCCAACAGCCTTTTCCATTATATGACATACAACCAACACAACTCACCCCATTCCACAGTCACAAATCCATTCCCGTTAGAGCCTTTACACCTCACCGATACCGCCAGCAGAGGGTTTAGCTTCGTAAAAGGAACGAATGTTTTGAAACGCGTCAGCAAGTTAGGAATTACGTATTCACTTAGTTAAGTATTTTTAAAATTAGTTTAATCAGTGAATTCAAGATGATTACATCAAGTAACTTTTATAATTGTAGTTAACTTTATGAGAAATTTACTGAGTTCAGTAATTTGAACTGTACCAGGTAATCATTATTAGAGTCTAGGATAAGCACCAGAATGTTTTGTGGAGCTGAGCCATGTTAACATTGACAACATTGTTGAAAACATTTCTTTAAATCTTGACCAATAAACCATCTGGACTGTCAATCTAGATCCTAATGATTCTTACTTAGTGAAGAATAAAATATTCAGTCTAAGGAAATTTTGTATCTTAGTGTTTTTATAACAAAGCTTTTATCCGTCAATAAAATTATAGAAATATGTAACATTTAATGAAACTTGTTTAAAAAGATACAGTGGTAAAAATAAGACTCCTTTAAGTGTAGAAACCAGAAAGAGTAGAATTATTTTTAATAGAAAACATAACATCATTGTGGTGTCTATGATCTAAAGACAAACACTATAATGAAGTCTAAGAATATATTTCTCATTTGTTGACAGGTTAGTTTTGCAGATATTAAAATACCAAAAAACTTGGATTTTCCTAAACCACAGAAGATAAGTCCTCTGGCAGGAATCCATTCTGTCTCATCTGAACCTATTGTTGTTGTAGATGCTCAAACATTACTAATTCCGTCATTTTCATATGATGGTGAAGCCCCAGGTAATTGCAGCAATTATTTACTGTTACTCTTAATATTTAGACGTGCAATGTCTTGAGGTAAAACCTATCAATAAGTCAAATTCATTTAATATTTAGACTACTATTTATATTATTTTAATCTTATATTTTCATTATTCAAAAGTAAAATGTCCACAATAACTTTTTACAGGAAGCTTGTACTGTGAGGCAAGAAGAAAAATGATAGAAATTAAAAGCCCTGCATTGGGAACTTACTATAATAAATGGATATATGTAAATATATTTTGGTACATATAACCATCAATGCTAGATAGCTTTCATTGAGAAAAATGTTGTCTGATTCCAATGATAGCTATATGTACCTGTTTATTAAAACAAACACATGTAAACACACACATGACTGTTCTTTTCAAATCTTTCTTCTACCTCTTTCTTGTTGTTCAAGTAATTCATTTACCTATTATCTACTCCAATATATTTATTTTATTAATGAGTAAGTTCTTCTATTAGACAATTGTTTTCCAAGCCATGCAATTTATCTTATCAATATATGGTTTTAGGATACCCTTTTAGAAATTAAAAAAATTTACATTTTTATAACACAGTAAAAATATAACTATTATCCAATCTATAATTGTAATTTACATAAGCTTTCACATGAACTCTTGGGAACCAAAAATGCAATAATAAACTCCAAATAAATACAGAAAGGAACAATAACAAAACCTAATGATTTCTTATGTCTTCCAATAAAATCATTATTATAAAAAGTAGATAATAATAATAATAAAGGCAGTGAAGCTATTACTGTATACAAAGGTACATAACGAACTAAAACTTCGTAAGTGGCTCTTCCCAATTATTCTATTTCTAAGCCCAATAAACTAAAATATTAAATGTTATAATCTAGGTATAGTTAGTAACAATGGTGGGAAAATAAAAAGTTATCGTTTCAATCCTTTCATAACTTTTGTGATAAATACAATCAGGACCCCTCGAATCTATCTCTGTCTACATTCCTGCTTTCAGGTTACCTTAAATCCATAAAAACTTTCCTTGGAAAGCCAAAAGATCCAATATTTAGAGATGCTTTCATGTCTTTATCCTTATGTTTCTTTGATGCTAGGTCATACAAACTTTTATAATTAATTGTAATACAAACAAAACCTACAAGTTTCATGCCTGCTTATTATTACTCTGTAATTTCTCAACAATTAGACAGCTCATTTCAGCTTAATTTTCGTTCAATTGGTTTCTCATATTTTGGTAAGTCTTGTTTTTTATTATCTATCATCATTATTTTCCTAATTTTATTCTCTAAAACTAGTTTAGTTGATTAAAAGTTCATCTATCACTGCTTAGTATATCTCAGAGCCAATATGCTTTCCTATCAAAATGATAAATTTCTAGAAATGTTTCCAGAAGCCTAGCCAGGGGGCGTGTGCCCCTCAATTCAATTAATTTTATCCGAAAAATATTGACTTCAAAACAGCACTAGATTTTTAGGAAAACAGCTTGTCGACGACCCAACAGTTATGTAATTTTAAGTTCCAAAATAGCATAAAATATGATTTCTAGAGATAAAATTGTTGAAAATTTTCCTGGATTGTGCCCCCTTTAAAACATTGCCCTGGCTACGCCACTGACAGTTTCCAATTAGTCACTCTCTGTAATCTCCTCTTTATTGAACTTCTTTATTAAAATTTCCCGTCTACATTGTCATTCTACATATTTCAAAAGTTTCAGTCTTGTTCTAAGGTATCAATGATTCAACCAATATAACTACAAACAATCATTTATGAATTATTATCCAAAATTAAATATACAGCATACTGCACAATATCAGTTTCTCAGAAATACTGTCCTTTGTCTAACTCTTGCTAGGCACTAACTATCTATCAATTAATCTAATAATTAAATATTTTTATTTATTTCACCAATTCAGAATCTTTCTTATGTACTTCAATCTATTGGCTAGTGGGTTTAATTCGGCCTTAAATACCCTTATTTACAGATGTTTATAATTTTACTAAAACACTTGTAAATATTTTAAAACTTGCCTATAGTAGCATTTACTTATATTTGTTCAGGACGACGACCGCTTGTCAACACAGACCGTAACTGATCTCAAGGTTTTCATAGGTTTGGGTGGGGGTGTGGTTGTATTTTGGAGTATGATGGCGAAAGGTGTGTGTGAGTTATAATGTAATTTGGTGTTGAGTATGTGTGTAGGGTGTAGCTTGAAATGTTTGTATATTTTGTATTGTTCGGTTGTGTAACATTGGTTATTTCTGTATTGTTTATGTACAATTTTTGCGTTAAGAAATACAGAAATAACTAATGCTACACAACCGAACAATACAAAATATACAAACATTCCAAACTACACCCTACACACATACTCAATACCCAATTACATAATAACTCACACACACTTTCGACATCATAACTCCTAATGCTCACAAAGTACACCCACACCCTCACCATAATATCTCACCCCCACCCTAACATGCTAACCTATGAAAACCTTGAGATCAGTTACGGTCTGAGTTGACAATGAGACATATCTCCTGAATCTACCGTCCTCAACAAATATAAGTGCTACTATAGGTAAATTGTAAAATATTTGCAAGTGTTTTAGTGAAAACTAGTAGCTCACATGAAGATGGAATCAAAAAATATGTTTATAATTTTGTATATTAGAGATTTATTGAGTTGAACAGTGATACATTGGAGGGTGAACTATAAACCGACCCTGTTTTACAAAGTGTTGTAAATAAATTACAAAACAGATTTTAAAATAGGATCATCACAAAACTTTGATTAGCTGTGGGTATAAAATTTTTTATAACTATTCAAATTGTCAGTTCTAACATGTTTACCAAGATTTTCCCAATCATGTACAACCTCAGTAACCTTCAGAATAACACTATCTTAGTTTACCTTAGACAATTTTTCATTCTATATTCCTTAATTCGTTTATTTAGTTTTAATATTACTCTTTGTAGGATTGATGTTTCACATCATAATCTACGTTCCTTCCAAATCATCGTCTACATTGATATTCTTATGAATATATATATATATATATATATATATATATATATATATATATATATATATATATATATATATGAAGTTAATATATTACTATTGTAAGTAATTTTATCCACCATTAAGTGCAATAATTTTACCTTGAGTGATGAGGCACCTTTAGGTCACTTGACCATTGTCGAATCACTAAGAGTGATTCGACAATGGTCAAGTGACCGAAAGGTGCCTCATCACTCAAGGTAAAATTATTGCACTTAATGGTGGATAAAATTACTTACAATAGTAATATATTAACTTCATAAAGTCAGTGCAACGGAAAAACAATGGATAACATAAAATATCAAGAATATATATATATATATATATATATATATATATATATATATATATATATATATATATATTTTTTTAAGATCAAATAATACACACAAATACAGGAATATTTAATTTATTGAACAATAAACTCTACTATGAGTTTATTGTTCAATAAATTAAATATTCCTGTATTTGTGTGTATTATTTGATCTTAAAAATATTCTAACAGGAAAACACATTTGATATTCTATATATATATATATATATATATATATATATATATATATATATATATATATATATATATATATATATTGTATATGGTGTCTTGTTTTAGGGATAAACACTACAATAATTGTAGTTATAGAAACAATTGTAGTTGTTTCTGATAGTGCCAATAAAATATGTTGGTGAAAAGTTTCAAACAAATAGTTTTAAAGTTGCTTGTTGTAATAGTTTTAAATAAAACATTACCATTGAAATATATATTGGTTCATACAATGTTTTTATTAGTCTTATCATATGCTAATCAATCTACTTGATATTTTATTTGGGTTTTAAAACAAAATCTTGCTAAATGTAATTTTTTTTACAGATGCAAAATTTTGGGCGGGAAGGGGAGATAAGCCAAGTCCTCAGGGTGTTAGAATACCTGATGAAAATGGCAAAGAAGTACCTTTAAGGAAATATGATCATAAGACGATTGTTTTAACTTTACCTGGAGATTTAACAGTATTTGATATTGGACATTTTGGAGTTTGGTGTGAAGCATTCACTGTAGATTTTGGACATATACGAGTACCAAGAGAGCTAAATGTCCCTCCTTCACTTAAAATGCTTGGTGTTTCCCCTCAAGTAAGTAATTAACAATACACATTCAAACACAACAAACTTAAAGTGTGTTTATCATTAGTGCTATGTTGTGACTTAAAAGTATTTGAAATGGGGAAATAGTCTATGGTTGGCTTATGAGCACCTTTTTTAAAGCATCAGCACAGTGTAGTCACCTATTGCTTAATTGTCATACTATTTTTGCTGTTACTTCAGGATCTAAAAAATAGCTAACATATTTTTGTAATGCATGAAGTCAAATAAATTTAGCTAAGTTTTGAAACTAATTTTAAAAAGATTTGATGCTTTCTGTTAGATATTTTCAATTATCAATTTCATCAGGAAATTCTATTAGTTAAAATTAAAGAAGTTTAATAATTACAGGAAAACCCATTCACATCTCTACATTTACTGTATACTACATAATATTGAAATTAGGAGATCATCAACTAATTCTATTTAATGTTTTGAATTTAATAAAACTATAAATGTTTGTTATAATATTCACAAAACCTTATTGCTTAATGTTATATAAACAACAAATAGACTTTAAAGAGAAAAGTGAAATATTCATCTTTATCAAAAATTTATAACTAAAACACTTGTAAATATGTTACACTTGCCTATAGTAGCAATTATTTTTATAACTTGAATTTTGTAGTCCATTATATTTGGTGAATCTTAATTAGTCACTTAAACAATAGTTTATAACTATCTGAACTTTAAATTTTGTAAATTTGTTAAAACTTACTGAGACAGAAAGTTTTCGATTACTATGTCTTCAGAAGACACTGACGAAGAATGCCACATAGCGATCAAAAACGTTCTGTCTCAGTAAGTTATAACAAATTTACAAAAGTTAAAGTTCGGATAGTCATAAACTTTTGTTTAAGTGATTAAATACTTTTATAAATTTTGAGGACGGCCATTTCGGGACATCTGTCCCATTGTCAACTCAGACCGTAACTCTGAAACCGTATGATCTGGGTTGACAATTGGACACATCTCCCGAAACAGCCGTCCTCAACAATTATAAAAGTAAGTTCTACTATAGGCAAGTATAACACATTTACAAGAGTTTTTAGTTGAAAAAAGTAGCTCGCGTGAAGATGTTATCAACTAATACAGGTTTTATACTTTCCAACCAATACTGACTAAGACCGGTAGGAATTAAAAGTTAAAGATCATTTTCTGTCTTCTATCTTCTGTTTTTCTTTAGCCTTATTCTATCCCAGCAAGTCAATTCATTATTTACTCTTTTAGCAATCTTTCTCTTGTTTGATTATGTGAAGGTTGAGCTGTAACACGAACCATGTGTAGAATAAAGTGTATAGCACATAATAATATGTGGTGTTACTAGCCTAGTAGATCTCTTATACCACAATACAGTTATAAATAAATACTATATGATTTCCATAAAAAGGTACAAATAGAATAGGTTTTTAGCTAAACTTCATTAAAAATGTCTAATTCAAGTATTTTACATTTATTTTTTAGTAATTTGTGGGGATGGATGGTCTGAATATACTACTTGAACAATTAAAACCAATTTCCCTATTTTAATTAAGAATTCTTTAATTTTACTGTTTTTTCCCGGGGTAAAAAATTGAAATACTGTACATATATTATGTGATTGTCTACTGATCACACAAATCTAACAACTCATTTTAAAATTACAAATTTTATATGGTACACAAAAATTTATTGTTTTTCAATTTATCTTTTTTTATATAGGTGTTTTTTAACAGTTCATACTGTGTTTATTTAAAATCATACACCCCTCACCAGCAAATGTGTCTTGAAACAGTTGAATCAAATATCACAATGGCTAAACCTAGTTTTACAAATTTTAAGTACAAAACTAACTATTAAGCATTAACTTTAATTTTAAGACATAATTTTAATTAAATAAACAAATTTGAACTTATCAACATAAAGCTTAACATCTATCTTATGTATTTGTCAGCATTGTGTAACATAAATAGTCACTTTTACATTAGTTTATGACTATCCGAACTTTAAATTTTGTAAATTTGTGAAAAATTACTGATACAGAACGTTTTCAATCGCTATGTGGTGATCTTCATCATTGTCCTCTTAATTAATCACTTTAACAATAGTTTATGACTATCCGAACTTCAAATTTTGTAAATTTATAGAAACTTATTGATACAGAACGTTTTCGATAGCTCCCCGTGGCAATATTCATCAGTATTTGGAGTTGTTAGGTTAAGCAGTGACGGATTTAAAGGCAGGTTTTCGATAGTATCAAAGAGTATGTATGATTTGTATTGGGTTTGTTTGCTTAATATGTTTGTATTTTGTGTTTTTTTTGTGTGTATAAATTTCATATTGTTCTAGAGTGTTGAGATGTGGTACTTTTTTGTTGATGTGTAAGATTTCTAGGTTATGGTAAATGTCTGTAAATTTGTGTCCTGTTTCTTTTATGTGATTGTAGAATGCTAAGTTGGTGTTCTGTTTGTGTCCCTTGGCTCTTTGTTTAAAGTTGCAACCTGTTCACCCAATGTAGAATTTGCTGCATTTATTGCAATTTAATTTTTATATGCCTGGCGCTTGTAGTTTATCATTGTTGATGGTTCCGTGTTGCATTTTGTATTGTAACTTCTTATTAGTTTTGTATGCTATTTTTATCCTGTTTTTTGAAATTTGTGGACTATTTTATTTGGTGTTCTGTTTATGTATTGTATTGTGATGTATATGTTTCCTCTCTCTGTAGTGTTAATTTTAGTGTTTTTTTTTTTTTTTTTTATTGTGCCATAGTTTGTCTATTATTGTGATGTTGTATCTATTTGTCTATGCTAAATATTTAATGGTGTCTAGTTCTTTGTTTATGTTTTCTGTGGTCATCGGAACTTCTTTAAGTCTATGGAGCATGGATCTGAAAGCAGCGTGTTTATGTTGGATAGGGTGGTTTGAAGTGTTGTGGATAAGTGTGTCTGTTGTTGTGAGTTTCCTGTAAATTTTGAAACTGTCTTTCTGTGTGTGATTTTTGTTATGGCTAGGTCAAGGAAGTTTATGGATCAGTTGGTTTCAATTTCTGAGGTTAACTGGAGTTTTTGGTATATTTTATTAGTGTAGGTGAGGAGTTTTTCACATTGTCGGGTGTTGCCTCTGTATAGTGTTATGATATCATCGACGTATCTGTGCCAGTCAATGATTTTGTGTTGTGTTTATTGTTTGTGAGTATCTTGGTGTTTTCTATGTGTTGTAGGAAAATTTCACTTAGGATACTGCTTATAGGACTTCCCATGGGTAGGCCCATCTGGTTGTGAATAGAAATTTGAGTTGTGGGTAAAATAGTTTTGTTGGTGATGGTTGGAGGATGTATAGTATTTCGGTGACGTGGGTTTTTGGTATGTTGTTCTCCTTAATTGGGTCTTTAGGATGTTGAGGATTTCGGATACGGGTATGTTGGAGTACATGTTTATTCTGTGTCAGTAAGTCTTTACAAATTTACAAAATTTAAAGTTAAGGTAGTCATAAACTAATGTAAACATGATTAGTTAATTTTTAAATAAATACAACCTCTAAACCACAAATAACTTTTATTTTAAACCTTATGTACATTTTAATTGCCCAGCAATCATCTTCAGAGGTATTTAAAAAATACAACTTCAGTTGTATTTTTTAAATACCTCTGAAGATGATTGCTGGGCAATTGAAATGTACATAAGGTTTAAAATAAAATTTATTTGTGGTTTAGAGGTTTTATTTATTTAAAAATAAACATAACACCACAGTTGCTTCATACAGTTATGATGAATTAAGTTTCACTGAACTAATGAACTAAAAAATTCAAGACTTCTGTAACAATTCCTACAAATGGATTGCACTGTGTGAAAAATGAAATCAAACAGTACAAAATAAACCTTCTTTGGACTTCTGCAGTGGTACTTGGAGCAATACCAAGAAAAAGAGTTTTTCATCTTGATAAAAACAGCCGTTTGTATAACCTGTTCATCCAAAGCCAGATATGACTCTTTGGTACTGCATTCAAATTGTTAAGCATAGGATGTGGTAAGGAAACCGTAATGGCGGTTTAGGAGAATTCTGTGATTAATGATGTGAGAGTGTGTGTAAGTTACATGATAGGGCATAGAGTATTTGTGTTGGGTGTAATTTGAAATGTTTGTATATTTAGTATACTTTGGTTATGTGTATTCTGTTATTTTTACTTATTTAACCAGATTTTCTATGTTTGGTAATATGTTTGTATAGCGTTTTGTGGTGAAGTTTTCAGCAAAGTTTGAGTGAATGTTATGATTTATAATCTGACAAATTCTGTACAAATTTAATAAAATTCTCAAATCAAATAAAAATAACAGACTTTAAACAATAGAATAACCCAAAATATGTGAAACCTTCAAATTACTCTCAACACACTTACATGATACCCAATTACGTTATAATGCACACTCACTTTTGTTTACATCATTACCTCAAAAACACTTAAAAGCACTTAATTTAGTTTCTCATACTAAACCTATTCTTTAAAAATTAAGATCTCAGTTTTAATCTGAGTAGATAGTGAAATCATCTCTTGAAATTACTGAAAAAAGTAAGTGTTACATATTGATTTTATAACCCCTCCACACATTTTTTGTAATGTGTTTTGTTAATTTAAACAAAACCTTTATTCACATACAAATTATTAATCACTTAAACAATAGTTTATGACTATTCGAACTTTATATTTAGTAAATTTGTTAAAACTTACTGAGAGAGAACGTTTTCGATTGCTATGTGCCGATCTTCATCAGTGTCTTCTGCTTGGAGATGTTGGGTCAAGCGGTGACGGTTTTAAAGGTAGGTTTTCTATAGTATCAAATAGTATATGTGATTTATATTGTGTTTGTTCGTTTAATATGTTTGTATTTTGTGTTTTTGTGTGTCTGTAAATTTCATATTGTTCTGGTGTGTTAAGATGTGGTCCTTTTTTGTTGATGTGTAGGATTTCTAAATTATGATAAATGTCTGTGTATTTGTGTCCTGTTTCTTTGAAGTGATTGTAAAATATAGAGTTGATGTTATGTTTGTGTTCTTCGACTTTTTGTTTAAAGCTGCGATCTGTTTGTCCAATGTAGAATTTGTTCTTTACTTTAAAACCGTCAACGCTTGACCCAACATCTCCAAACAGAAGACACTGATTAAGATCGGCACATAGCGATTGAAAACGTTCTGTCTCAGTAAGTTTTAACAAATTTACTAAATATAAAGTTCGGATAGTCATAAACTATTGTTTAAGTGATTAATAAGATTCACCAAACGTTTGGTCAAGACGCATACTAGAATTTTATATATTGATATGATTTTATCAAATTACTTTTGAAAAAATTAATTTAGAACATACCTTACCAATTACTTGAGCCTTGGCTTCTTTACAAAATTCAAACACTAATCGTCTTTACACTTTTAACATAATTTAATTACAAAAACCTAAATACAAGCCACATATTAAATTTAACAAAACATTTGATATGTTTACATTAAAAATGTAAATAACATATCTGACTATAATTGCAACCCAGGTGTCCATCTACCATGAAGATAGTATCAGAACAGGCTGCTACGCCAAGATCTGTCAGGCTTGGTCAACAGAATCCCCCCATTACACTTTCAAAATAAAGGGCTTTGATTGGTTACCAGTTTTTTGCATGTATCTCTACTAAAATGCTATCAAAAAGGTTTTCAGAAACAGAATATTCACTTAAATTTTGGCTGATTTTACGGCTAATATAAAACCAAATTTTTATGCAACATGCTAAATTACTGACAAAATTTTAACATGTTATAATTTATTATAAGTACATAAGTGTAAACTAGTACTTACTCAATGTACTTGTTAATATGGAAACAAATATTGTAAAACAATTTACTAGAATATTCCTAGGTCTAGTAAATATAATTATTATTGATATGCATTTATTGTTTTATAACAGTGGCTAGTTTATTTACTTCAAACTTTGGTATGATCAGCCTTCTTTTATCTCTCATGATATAATTATTATGATCTATTTTCCTCTTTTCTTTTTAATCTTTTTTTAGTTCACTGTTCCATTCCATGCATACTACAGCTGACTACTAATTCGTACAGATGTCTTTAATCAATTATTAATTCAATATTTTTCTTATATCAGTTTCATTTATTCCAATTCTTACTGTTGGAACCCCAATTAACTCCCATTAATTTCTCATTTTATTCATACATTTAATATGACCTTTTCCTTCAGAAAGTGTTCTCATTTTTGTTGATTTACTTCATGAAAAAAATTAATAATCCCCAAATGGTTTCTCTAATGCAAAAAAACATTTACCAAAAATAGTGTCTGTATCAAATTATAATTTTAAAATGATGGATTATTTAATTTATCTTTATATATGTAAACACTTGCTTTAATTTGTTTAACTCTTTCACTGCAGCTGCGACCCTTCAGTTCACTTTATAAATACTCAACAATTTAGTGTCACATTAGCATGTAGAGGCTTTGCTTCGTAAAACGAACGAATATTTCGAAACACGTCAGCAAGGAAGCTCTTAATTATTCACTTTCTTAAGTATTATTTAATTATAGTTTAATCAGTGAATTCAAAATGATTATAAGAAGCAACTTTAAAAATTTAAACCTAGAGTAATGATCTAAATACTTTCCCTAACTGGTCATTTTGTGATTTTATACTTTAAATAATATTTCAATTCCAGTTCACACTTAAAAATCAGCTATACCTGTTAGCAGAGTTATCCCTGATATACCTTTCAAGTGTTTTATTACTTTTTTCACATATAAAACATTGCATGCATTGTAATTATAAAACTATGCTAATGTTTCAACTAAAACACTCCAGTTTAATATATTTGGAGGACTAAAAGTAAAAATAAAGTGTAAATTTAATGTTTAATTTGTATGAATATTTATTATTTACCATTAAAGTTTTAGATATTTTGAAGTAAAATAGGAACAAAAGTAACAAAATGAAGTATGTATTAAATAATTTAAATGTATCACAAAGTCAAGAGTAAAGTATCTACTAACTGTCCGTTTTCCCATAAACATTGTCAGTCACACCGCTTTCATTATAATTACAACAAATATATGTTCCAAACATACCTTGTACTTACACCCTCCATGTTGAAATCATATAGGCCAAATGGTTTTGGTTGGGGATTACACAGGAAAATTCTTTTTTTCCTATTCTTGTATACTTTTGTACTTCAATTCTTTCATGGAGATTGTTGCAGACAAACAATGCTTTACTGTAGCTAGAAGACATCCATTTTGGTCATATTCAAACTATCATCTAAAAACTCTCTTGATAACATTTCTAGTAAGATTTTTCTCTCTAGCGCTGAGCCTGAGTTGGCTTTATAAATGACAAATGCATTTATACCTGTTATGTTGAGGAATGAGAAAAAATCACTTACATCAATAATTTTGTGATTCTATAATTTTATGCACATTTCATTTCATGAATTATGTCAACAACTGACTCTGCTATAATAGTCAAAGAGTACCAAATTTTTTATGCCACTATATTAACTACATTGTCATATGTGAAAGTAAAACGTTATGGTTTCACCGGTCATTATGGACAATAAAATCCATGAAGTTAAAACTAAATAATATCTTTCTTATGTTTTTATTATAGAGGTCAGTGGACAATATTTTTTTTTTATTATTATTATAATGATCAATTGGCCATTTTCTTTATTATTTACTACATCATTATTATTTTACTTTATCACCTCCTTCATTTGTAATTTGCATCTCCTATGTATAATGTGTGATATATCCTTGCTTTTCTATGCTAGGTATGGTCTTAATCTTTACTAAATTTGTTTTCTTCCTGTATGATAATAATATTAATTAATTTTGTTAACATTTTTTTCCCTGTCCTGATTTTCTTCATCATTTTATATTAAAAAAAATAGTTAGCATTTTTTTTAACCTTCGAGGGGGCGCATAGATTTTTAAAGGGAGGGCACTTGCGGAGGTTTACTTCGCACAAAAACCGTTTAAACTTAAACGGTTTTCGTTTTTTTTATTTGGGTGACTTTATAATTAAATTCTATATAAATACATTGTAAACAATTTCAGAAATCATTATTGCACAGTTTTGAATTTCTAAATGTCATATTTCTAAAAATATCTTGAATTATTAAAACATGTAGGCAATGTATACTAGATCATTGTTTTCATTACAGGGATTGCAAGTTATTTATCTGTAATAGAGGAATTAAACGTCTAAACATAAATATATCTAATTGTGATAGTGCATATATTATTTTAAAATTCATTATAACATTTAGTGACATAAAAGAATTTTTTACTTCAAATATATAACTCTAAAAATTAGTGGATGAAAAAAATATTGCCTTTTTATCACAATAGGTTCTACAATTGAATAAAACCAGCAGAAACTTAATCTTTGTTGAAAAAACAACTCAAAATTATTCATTTTCAAACTCACTAGTCACCACTAGTGTAGTGTAAACATGACCCACTCTCATGAGAATTATGTTTCTTTTTACTGTCCTCCTTTGCCTTACTGGTTCAGTATACTACAGCATTTTTTGGTTTTTACTAAAAAATGCTTTTTTCCCATAGTCAAACTACACTGTAATCGCTTCCTTGAAGAGAATTTTCTCTTCAACGTTAAAATTAACAGATTTTCAACAGATTCGCCACTTTCGTCATTTTCAGACTCACCTATTATGTCTTCATTTGTTTCATTTTCAATTTCATTGGCTTCTTCGTCAGGCTCATCATCTGGAAGAGACTCGTTTTCATCAATATTTTCTAAAAACTGTCTAACGAAATTTTTGGTAGGCTGTATTTCTTGAATTTCCTCTTTTTCAACATAACCCAGCATTTTGCGAATTCTCACCTCTTTAAATGGAACAACAGTAAAATGTGAAGCGTAGATACTAAAAAGACATACAACACTAAAATAATAATAACAAAAACAGTAATGATATATCTGCAAAAAGTCTTTTCTAATGTAAATAGCCATGTACAAGGACCCGTACAAATAAGTTACACGAAACGGCGCTTGTGGACGAAACCTCGGCAATCTGACAGCGATTGTCAAAGATTAAATTCACACTAACAAGAAAAAAATTAACAAGAATAGGTTGGACCATTTTCTAGAATGCAGGTTGCAGAGTAATGAGCTGGAAATAAACATCTGACAACTGGAAAGACGTTTTCTTAACAAATAATGATAGGTGTGGAGAAAAACTCCGCATGCGACCTCTCGAAGGTTAGTCCATACTCATTTCCCTCAGTTCCAATCGTTTTTTTTATAAGTAACATTAGCCACTTTATCTTTGAAATTCTTAATATACTCATCTTCATTTCTCTTAGGAATATTTCTATTTATTTGTGTACAGTTTTCTGTCTTTCCTAACGTTACAGTATTTTCCTCTGTTGACGCGTTTCGGAGTGACTCCATTGAAAACTAACAACACATTAAATAATAAATTAAAGGGTAATATAGAAAGTTTAACTGGCTATTGGCAGATGGGCAGAGTACTTTGGTAATCTGTACAACGCGGAAGCTCAGACGATAGACACGGACAACAATACCTTGAGCCAAATAGAATTGACAAATGAGGATGACATTGAACCACCGGACATGGATGACTTCATTGAGTCGATTGAAAAACTGAAAAGCAATAGAGAACCTGGTAAAGACTCGCTTGTAGCCGATTTTTTTAAAAATTGTGGAGAAATTGTACAGTCACAATTATATTCCCTGATCCTAGACATATGGAAAAGAAAACGTATGCCTAGAAAATGGAGAACTAGTCTCATATGTCCTGTTTTTAAAAAGGGTGACAAATTGGAATGCAGTCATTATCGTGGAATATCTCTGCTCACGGTAGCATACAAAATATTCTCAAACATAATACTGAAAAAGCTCAACGTCTCTGCTGAAAACATCATAACAGATTATCAGTGCGGATTCCGACAGGGAAGGGGAACTACCGATCAAATATTTAGTTTAAGACAGTTACTCGAGAGGTGTTGGGAATATAAAATTGACCTTCATCTTCTTTTTATTGACTATCGGCAGGCTTTTGACAGTGTCAACAGAGCAAAATTGCTTGAAATCCTAAATGAGTTCAACGTACCAAACAAGTTGATCAGACTGATCAACATGACATTGTGTGATAGTGACGGCAAAGTTGTCATAGGAGGCGGTATGAGTCCCGAATTCCCTATTCTGACTGGCGTGAGACAAGGCGATGCCCTGTCGGCTACCCTCTTCAATCTCGCCTTACATGGCGTTTTGAGGAGGATTAACGTTTCAGGAAATATCATGCATTCATGCAGTCAAATATGTGCATATGCTGATGATATATGCTTGGTTGCCAGTCCATCGCTCAAAGAAACTTTTAATATAATCAATAATTAAAACAAAAAGATAGGTCTCTGCATAAATGAGGGAAAAACTAAATATATGACTACAAGCAGAGGGCGTAGCAGTACGACTATAGATATTGATGGATATTCATTTGAAAAAGTAAAAAGTTTCACATATTTGGGCTCGGAAGTAAATGATAACAATAAATGAAGTCCAAAAAAGAATAATGACAGCTAATAGAGCATACTTCGCAAACATAAAGCTTTTTAAAAGTAGGCTATTGTCTCAAGCCACTAAGATACGACTCTATAAAACCTTAATTCAACCAGTCCTAATGTATGGAGCGGAGACATGGACTTTAACCGCCACGATGAAAAATCAGTTGACATTGTTTGAGCGTAAGCTTTTAAGAAAAAATTATGGTCCGGTCCACGATGTACGAACAAATGTGTGGAAGCTTCGATCTAATGCCGAGTTGTATTCCTTATACAAAGACGCAAATGTGGTCCATTTTATTAAAACACGACATCTAGAATTTTTGAGTCACATCATATGAATGCCCACCAATAGAATGCCTAACAAACTTTTACATGGCACTGTGATTGGCAAAAGAAGAGTTGGCCGACTAAGAAAACGATGGCTACAGGACCTTGAGGAAGATTTAAGGGTACTCGGCATTACAGCATGGAAACAGAAGGTTAAGGATAGAAGTACATGGCGGGACATTGTTAAGGAAACCAAGGCCCGCCCCGGGCTGTAGCGCTACGTAGTAGTAGTAGTAGTAGTATAGAAAGTTTAAATAAGTTTAGTAAAAACAGAGATTATAAAATGCAAAGTAATTGGAAAGCAACATACATAGGACAAACATGACTAAAATTTGAAACCAGATATATAGAGCATATAAGGCCTTATAAGTATAAGAAAACTGATTTGAATTATGCTATACATTTGTTTAAAGAAAGCCATACACCACAAGAAATTAAAAATACAATTAAAATTTTACATTATGTTAATTAAGGAAGACATTTAAATTATTTTAGAAAATTTAGAAATTTATAAAGCCAAGTTGAAAAGGGAAAATATAATAAATGATCAAATAAATACATAATTGGACGTTATAATTAAAAGATTAAAATTATTAAATAGTTTGGTGCAAGGAGAAAGAATAAGCATGCACCAATAGGAATTTAAGTGGTGAGGGCATGACCAATAGAATATAAAAACAAACTCAAAGTTTGGGCAAACAGTAAGATTTAAGTTTTGAAAATGGAGTCACTCCAAAACAGAAGAAAATACTGTAACGTTAGGTAAGGCAGAAAAATGTACCTTATCTTACTTACCTTACCACTTCTTTCCAGGATTATTCTTTCCTTACATTTCAAACACTGTCTTGAAAGTCAAATTGCCGAAATCTTTTTATTAAAATTCGACCTGCTAAAAAATCTTTAATTTAGTAATTCACATGAGGATCTCTGAGGATAAATTTTATGTTCAAGGTAAAACAAACTTTAACTATATTTTTCGAAATCTTAAGTAACATAGAAAACGCTCTTGTTTTTTGGGATCTAAGAACTTGATTACAAGACAACAATGGGAAAGCGTCTTAACCAAAGTTCAGGTGAAAAAATCTAGATCTATTGCTACAGTATTTCAGGGTTTGTTAAGCAGTAAAATAAAATGTATGTATGTATGTGTGTGTGTGTGTGTGTATGTATGTGTGTGTGTGTGTGTGTGTGTTGTGTGCTCACTATAAGTAATTTTTTAAATAAAACCCCACACATATCACCCCCTACACAGCTTTGTCTTAGTTTTAGTAGAGCTCAGTGGAATGAAAAGATATTGGCTGTAATACGAACATTTTAAATATTTTTTTAAAACATTATTTGGGAAAAAAAATTGTAAAATGTTCACATATTACTTGGGTTCGGAAAATTAATGAGGAACATTTAATTTGCAGAGAAAGTTAGTATTGCAGCTGAAATCATAAAATATTCTTAAATGCAAAACTATATAATAGAGCTAAAACACTTGTAAATATTTTGAGTTACGGTCTGTGTTGACAATGGGACACATCTCCCGAAACGGCCCTCCTCAACAAATATAAGTAAGTGCTACTAAAGGCAAGTCGTAAAATATTTACGATTATTTTAGTGAAAACTAGTAACTCATGTGAAGATGGAATGAACTAATATAAAATAGAGCATATTAAGATGACCAGTAATATAAGCTATAGGCGGTCACTAATAATCTGGCATGTGATCGATCGATAGAAAACCTGTATTCAAAAATATTAGTTTTTATAGTGTGTTGCATCAAAGGCAACCGCTAAGAAATTGCAGGCATTACTGTTATAAGTAAAGCTGATATAAGTAAATTTTTTCAAACCTTCATTTAAATGATCTGGTTAATACAACAAATAAAATCAAACAATATTTATGTCTTGTTAAATCTACATTATTGTACTATACATCATATTATAATGTCTGTAGAATGGTCTTTTGCTTCCTCTACCCTTCCTCCCCCCCCCCCCCTATGTTCGCCCTTCGAGGTTGCATGTCAACTTTCATGTGACCAGCTATACAGAGCTGTATTGAATGGTATGTACAAATAATAGCAAAGCAAAATTTCAATAACTTTAGCAAATTTATTTGGCTGAAAATGTACTTTTTTAAATTCATAATTACTTACAATTACTTAGCAAGGATATATTTGGCTAAATGCTTGTCCCTACTTTGTAAGTACTTGATGGTATAAGAAACAAATATTTTTTTACTATATTTTTATTCTACTCCATATTTGAATTGTAACCTTTCTGGTTAGTTTTATCTTTTATTAATTTTTATGTTTATGCTTACTTCTGAACTAAGATTCTTAATGCAAACTATCTTTTGCCTTATTTTTCTCTTGGTCCTTGGTTCTATACTATGCTAATATTAAAGTTTCACTAATGGCTTTGCTGGTGAAGATTTAGTTTTAATAAGAGAAAATTTGGAGTTGATAAAAAGTGTTTTAAAGTTGTTTGTTACTACTTTTAATTTAATTTAATTAATGCAATCAACTTTTACAAAACACTTAATTAAAAACAGTATATTTCATCAACTTTTAATTAAATTAGTTTTCTAAATCGTGATATTACTTTATCTTTTTAATATTTTTAAAACAATTTTATCACACTATTTATTTCTTTATTATGTTAGGTTATGAAGTGCAGCTAGACTACAAAAGGCTATTTTCTGTTTATCTAAACGAATAATATTATAACCTAACAAGGCTTTAATGAATCTGACACTGTGTTGTATGAATCTTGTCTTTCTTTGCGTAACAATTTCATAGCATAAATATAACATTTTTTCAGTAAATGTCAAAGACTATGACCAAACACTACATAAAATAATGAAAATTCTTTAACACCACATTAAAAAAATGCCTACTGAAGGAAAATGTTTTAAAATTACAATCTAAAATCTCGTTAATAAGCTTGATATTGGTACAACTAAACTTTTTGTTTGTTGTATCTCAAGATTCTGTTGCGATGATAAACATTTCTATATTAGGTTACTTTAGAATCTGGAAATACTTTCATTGCAACCAAATTTGAGATAAATACAGTCTATAATTTTAATTGTGTAAAAACATTCTGCAAATTATATAAATATTGAATCAGATTCTCCTCATAGATAATTCTGTTATGATTCAAAGCTCTCAATATAATATTTTAGACTGATTTTATAAGATGTATAAACTTATAGAAGTTTATTTTGTAATTATTGATTAACACTTTAGATACCAGATTCTTTTAGATCTTATCTTGTCATACCTAAGTCGATCCAAAGTATATAACTCTTTTATTTTTATTTACTTATATCCTTTTGGTATAATTAGAAAAAAATTAACAAAAAAAACAGTAAAAAATTTTAAAAACATTAGATTAATCAAGGGGGGTAATTGTTTATATTATTCCAAAGTTTGGACTAACATTGAAAGTTGATAAGAAACAAATTTCACTTTCATTGGTAATAAGTTATAACACCACTAGTCACTGAATTCCTTCTTCTCTAAATTGTCAATGAAGTATTCCTATCCAAATATTCTACTTTTCTAGAAAGAAAGGCAGTTCCCTACCAGAAAATATCCAGAAGTTGGTCATATTCACTGCGCGATGGACATGTTTCATTACCATTAATAAATATATTTAGAGTTGCTTGTTGTAATCATCTTGAATTCACTGAATAAATCATAAGTAATTATTTGAGTATCTAAGTGAAAACTATTAACTAACTTGCTGACATGTGTTCGCTTCATCAATGAAAATTTGCTGACAAGTGTTGGTTTTGAAAATGAAATGATTGTTTCAAAACACGTCAGCAAGTAAGTTAATAGTTTTCACTCACTAACTCAAACAATTACTTAGCATATATATTAAATTCTACGTTCATTATAACATATTTCTTTTTAGTATTCATACAAAACTACGTTCTTTCATTGTCACAATCTATTTACTGTCATTCTAGTGGTAAAAGCTAGAGGAAGAACAATATTCCTACAGTTTTAACTGTAAAGAAAGAACAAAATACCTATTATAACTAAACTTACCAGCTATTTAATTAGTAGCAATATGGCAGCTGGCATTAAACTGAACTTCTTGTATGCACAAAATTAAGACTTTTTAATAATCATCAATTTTGCAGTAAACGCTATTATTTTCGAACCAGAAAATAAATATGAATAATAATTTTGGAATAAAATCTAAACAGAAAAATTACTTACACAAGAGATTTCATGATCCTGGTAAGAAATTATAAGCACTCATGCACTAATTATAACCTACATAATCACTTTCAAAACAATCATTTAAAGTTAACGCGACAGAAAACTTTATTCGGATGTTATCAATACAACTGGGAGAGTAGACTTCAGTTGTTTAGGGAAACATTCCTTTAATAGAAATAAGCATTTGTGTTTTAGGTAAAACCCAAATTAAAAAAAAAAGTTTTTAATATATTAAACAAATCTCATTTATTTCTAAAAACACTCTTACACTCAAACATATCGTTTGCTATAAGTGGTTTTAAAATATTGACTTAAATTATACAGAATAAATAGCTACCTCTATAACACTTTTTCTACCCGTGATATTTTTGAGCCATCTTCTATAATTACTACAAAATTGTTACCACAAAAATCTTTTACAGGGTTAATTTTCCTTTATTTTATTTAATGTTTACATTTTAAAAAGTATGAGCTATTGTTACATTTTCAAGTTACTTTTGTATATTTATTTATTTAGTGCCTTAGAGACTTTGATCCACAGTGAAAAAGATTAATATAATGAGGTTAAATACTTGTATTATTAAAATGCATTTATGTTCATAAATGAGAATATTAAAATTAAATCTCATTTGTGGATGAAATTTTAATGAAAAATTATAATACAGCTCTCTACAATCACTTTTTAGTCAAACTGTTATGAACCAAGTTAACCAAACTTTTTTTTAATAATTTTTTTCCAATTTTCAATTTTTAATTTATTTACCATATTGGATGTAACAGAATGACAACTTTCTATAAGCCTGTTAGAGCATAGATTAGACTAGAAGGTTAATGTCCAAATCCAATCAGTTATTTGAAATCAGTTCCTTTTATACATATGCAATATTAATAAAATCAACTTATAATCTTCGGACCATTAAAAACCATCCCCCCCATTTTCCCCAACCATTTTCTGTGTTTTCATTTTAGACCATACCTTAATGTCTTGGTATATTTTAAATGCATTTTTCACAAATCTCATCACTGTATATATTTTTTATTGATCTCAAATTCACATAGGTATTTTCTTATTTTGTTGAAAAAAACTGTTTAATCTTTTACCTTCTTGATTCTATAGAATACAATCCTGTTTAGAAGCATGTTTAATGCTTACAAAAAATCAAAAAATTCAATGAGATATTTTCTAATACAGTAAACTCTCTATAACCCAGCATTTCAATAATGCGGCAGTAACCCAGTCCCATTTCTACCAGATTAGTGAGAGTTTATTGTACTACTATTTTTCTAAACACACCTCCTTCCACTTTATATTCCTTATTCAAACAGTTTATTTTCAGTTATTGGGTTTTACACCTTGAAGTTTCTGAATAATATTTATTTATTAATTCAGTCCTTAGGTTTTTGCTGAGCAATATTTTTCAGTAAATACGCTTCACATTTGCTAGTGCATTGGTCAAAGCTGTGAGTCATGGAAAAAAACTGTTGCTCTTATAATAATAATTAATAAACTTATAAATTAATTAATAAACTTATACATTTATTAATAAACTTATAAATTAATTGATAAGCGTAAGCATTAATTAATAGACCTGTACATTAATTAATAAATAAACTTTTTTTTCATCAAGGGGTGTTCTGGAGAGCATGGGTTTGATTAATGTATACTAATAAAATGGGTTGGAATTTTATAAACCATTTTATTTTATATATTTTTTTAAATTATTGAAAACAATAAGGATAATTGTTTAAATTAATATAATATAAAAACTTCATAAATAGAAAAACTATTTAAAACTCAGAAAAGAATAGGATATGGCACACACAAATTTTGTGTTCCTCTCAGCAAACCAGGGATCAACAAAAAACCTAGCTTTGTTGACTATGTCATCATTATAGTTTTTGTTTTATGAGTTTAAATTTTTCCTTTTAGATCACTCTACAGAAATATCTATTTTCCTATCTTCTCAGGAATGGGGTTTGCTAGCTTTTAAATTTGGTGTGATTCTAGTTTGTGGTGTAGAAGCTGCCTGATAATAAGTTATATTATAACACTCATTTTGACTACGTTATATAACTTATAAAACTAACTATGTATCTCATCTAAAATGGTTCCAATGTTTTTAGAATGGTAAAACCATCGTTGGAACAATAATTTTATTAATATAATAATGATTACTTTCTGAAACCAAACAACAGGCAAACAAAGACCCATAATCAATGATATTAACAGTTGAAATTTATATTCTTTTAATAATTCATCACATATGAGTAACAATTCTACATATAGATACCAATTTTAAAACAGAAAATAATTATTTCTTTCTAGAAATACTTCATCAGAAGTATGAATTATATTTAATTCTCAACAAATATGTAAAGCCAGATAGCAAATATTCTACAAAAAAAATTTAATTGGTTTATTATTAAACAATACCAGCCTCTTCTTTATAGGTGTATACACATACATATGATAGGCCATAATATAAACTTTAATACAATATTATGTCTACTTTTTTACTTTATAATTCTTTAAATAGATGGTGGCATTTAAATATTTTGATTTAAATCTACAGATATTCAAAATTTACTTGTTTACAAAAGACTTGTTTCAAAATAACTTTATACTCTCCTTATCAATATAATTTATCTTCTAACAACAATTTTTATATAAATATATATTATTGTATAACAATTGTATTTATTTATTTAAAATTTTTTGACTGTGCTTCAATTTAAGGCTATGTATAAAATCTTTTCCAATACTTCCATGTAAACTGTTTGAGGGCCGACATTTCAGGGATCCATTATTTAAAACATTTATTTTCTGCCCTGTTACAGAAAAAGTCACGATCACTTCAATTGTCGGCCCTCCAACAGTCCGTGCAGGGCAGCGAGACCTACAATGAACAAGACGAACTGCAACAAAGTTCTGATAAAAATAATTTCAACTACAAAAATGTTCTCCCACTTTTCAACATTCAACAGATCGTAAGGCCCACTACTTATAAACCACAATTTCTCCAACAACCAACTTTCATCCACCCTCAAAAAGAATTAGATCCATCTTATAATAGGTATAAGCAGAAAAATGGTTACCTCCCTTTACATAACAATCAAAAAGAGAGAGTGCCAGAAGACAATGTTCAAATTATTCCCTCAATAGCTTTGGTTCCCGAGGCTAGCTCTGATATCATTTCGCACACTCAGTTCGGCCTACTACCACCTGACCAACAGTTTTTCTTGGAGCAGAAAACACAGGAACAGTTGTTTTCAATAAATAAAAATGAAGGACAAATCTTACAAAGGCAGTTTCCAATTGAATTCGCTCAGCAACAACAAGGAAGATTTGCTAGCAGCAGTAACAAACAAGAGTCAGTATTTCCGCCGACACAATCTGTGGTGACCGAGCAGAGTGCCCAGATACAACCTTTCCATGAGCCAACTGGTGAGCTGATAGTCCCACAGTTTATCAATAATGGATTTTATAGCACAGACTTTCCAGGGTCAGTGCCGCCACAAAAAATACAACAACTACAGCAACTACAACCATTACAACCACTCCGTCAAGCATTACCACAACCACGGTTACAAATCAATAGAACTTTTTTAACAGATGGTTCAAATAAATCTTTTAGCCGAATACTTCTAAACAGCGCCACTGGATCACATGATTCATTTGTTCAGTATAAGTAATTCAAGGTTGCTTACTTTGATTATTTTCGCTCTCATTTTACTCCCTAAAGTAGTTTAGAAGTAATTATTACAATCTCCTGTAATAAATCTTTTTACTTCGGCCCTTTAAAACTAAATAATTCGTTTCTTTAAAAATAAATGCTAAAAATATTATTTACATCTAACTGAAGTATGATGTAATATATATATTGTGAAAACCATAATTTGATACAAACATATTATTGAAGCTAAAGTTTTTAAAGTACAGGTTTTCAAAAATTCATCACAGTTGGAAAACACTTTTTATTTACACATATTGTAACATTTAACTGTTTTGATACACTATTATTTTTATTCCGATAAAAATATAAAAGATTTAAGATACATAATATAACTCTTTATACTACTTATATCACTGCTGAATAAGAGGGCATCATCTAATATCAATTTCTTTAAGAATTTTGAATTTATATTATAAACAACACACAGTATGAATATACATAATTTTTAAATTACATTTTGTAAAGCTGGAAAAAGAAAATAGTTTGGTAATATCTCATCTATTTACTACAATGAAAATATTGGAAAAAACCCAATACGACAAAAATAATCAAAAATAACTACTAATACAAGTTACCTAAGATTAAACCCTTATGTACATTTTGATAACCATGTCATCATCATCAGAAGGTCATTTTACAAAATTAAAATCTAGAATATAATAAATTACAAACTAGACTAAGTTAGTCAGTCTAGTTTGTAATTTATTTTGTTCTAGATTGTAATTTTGTAAAATATGATGATGACATTAATATCAAAATATACGTAAGGGTTTAACCTTAGGTAGCTTGTATTATTAGTTATTTTTTGTTATTTTTGTCGTATTAGGTTTTTTTCAATATTTTTATTGTGATATATTGTACCACTGTGCTCTTGATATCGTATAATCCATTTTAATTAGATGCTCGATAATGAAGTAATGAAAGTCCCAAATTTTATTTTCTTATTACTTGATTTTAATTTTATTTATTTAATGAATTAATCCATTCAATGATATCTGTCTCCAAACGTAATTTCCCTATTCTGTGTTTCTCCTATTGTCTTAGCAAATGATCTGTTTATCTTAACTCCTTGATTAGAATTTCTATTTATATATAGTGGAAATGATAGTTAGCTGCACAAATTAATTCTTTATAATCCTTCAGTTTACACTCCATGTTATTGCCTCTACAGTCTATTGACTTCAAGTTATCAAGACTCGCTTTCTCTGTTAAAATACAAGTTCAAATAAAATTTGAATGATACCCGTATGATGTTCCTGTATCAAAGGTGATAGTTGTTATTTAGAAGTCTTTTTAAAAACTGTCTGTATAGTAATAATATTTTGAAAGTTTATGTATACCTTTTTAACTGAGCATTGTACAAGTTTCAATAAAATTGTTGTACTCATCTTTTTAAACAGATTAAAATGAGCTATTGATCAAAAATTAAAGATTGAATCAATGGATAGTTGATGCTCTGCTTGGAAAATTCATATTTGTTGATTCCATCTTCAAGATGGAATCAAAAAATATGAATTTTGCAAGCCGAACATCAACTATCCATTGATACACTAGTAGCTTACGGGAAAATGGAATCAACAAAAAATAAAAGATTTGTCTTTAATATTTATTACTTCAACTGTAAGGCAATAACATTTGTTTAATCTTCTTCTAGATTAATACAAGACAATAACGATATTTTGTAAACAGAATTATTTTATAGTATCACTCTTATGTATACTTCCAACTAGCTACAACCCAATGCATCAAACTTTGATTTCCACTATAAATTATTGAGAATACCATTAATGTTTGTGAGTGTTTTTTTATTTGAAGTAAGTACTTTACACTTTTATTTGAACTTCCACGGCTTCATATTTGCTAACTTATTGCCATTCTATGCAAAGTACTGCCAACCTTGTTTAAACTATAACTACTTATGAAGAACTAGGCCATGTAGTATTGTATAAAGAAAATAAGCACAATAATCTAATTTTATAAAACTTAAATTTTGTCTAAGACACTTGTAAATGTTTACAAACTTGCCTATAGTAGCACCTAATTTTATTTGTTGATAACGGCCGTTTTGGGAGATGTGTCCCATTGTGAACTCAGACCGTAACTGATCTCAAAGTTTTCGTAGATTAGGGTATTAGGGTGGGGGTGGGATATTATGGTGTGGTGAGTGTACTTTGTGAGTATTAGGAGTTATGATGTCAAAAAGTGTGTGTGAGTTATAATGTAATTGTGTGTTGAGTATGTGTGTAGGGTGTAGTTTGAAGTGTCTGTGTATTTCGTATTGTTCGGTTGTGTAGCTTTTGTTATTTCTGTGTTGTTTATGAAGAATTTGTAGGTTAGATTTTATGTCTATGTAGTTATGTTTTGTGGAGTTGATATGATCGGCGAAGTATGATTGGTAATTATTGTTTGTTAGTGCTTTATATGTTCTTGGTTATATAAACGCACTAACAAACAATAATGCCAACGTTACACAACTGAACAATACGTAATATAGTCACTTCAAACTACACCCTACACACATACTCAACACACAATTACATTATAACTCACACACACTTTTTGACATCATAACTCCTAATACAAAGTACACCCACCCCACCATAATATCCCACCCCCACCCTAATATCCTAACCTATGAAAACCTTGAGATCAGTTACGACCTGAGTTGACGATGGGACATATCTCCCGAAACGGCCGTCCTCAACAAATATAAGTAAGTGCTACTATAGGCAAGTTTGTAAATATTTACAAGTGTTTTAGTGAAAACTAATAGCTTACGTGAAGATGGTATCAACAAATATTAAACTTTGTATAACAAAACAATAATATGTAAATATTTAAGAAAAACACACAATGTTTGTATATAAATATTTTAGTCCTGTCATGTCGTACAATTAACCATTTTTTTAAAAAATAACTTTCTTAAAAAAATCCACTGGTCTACATACTTGGATATTTATTTTGTTTTTTAAATCTGGGGGTGAGCTAGGGCTGTCCTTCTTGTCCCCTCGTATGGGCGCCTATGATGTAATTGAAGATGAAAGAAATGGCAAACTTCTGCCAGTTCTGGTTTAGATATGACACTGTTTAATGTCAAAATTATTAAACTAATTAAATTGAGATGATGAATTAATGTAAAATTTACATGATTTTGATTTCAGGAATTCAGGCATTTCAAATAACAATATAGGCAAAATTTTATTCATAAACAGTCTAACTGAATTTAATATTATTATTATTCATGGAATAATTGTATTCCAAAACAATTTGCTTCCTAGGACAGTAACTGAATACTAACATGTTTATTAATGTGACCAAGGAACACTTTTTTTCTGTTTGCTGATTCTTCTAGTGTACCCTTTTCAGCAAAACTGATTTCCCTGTCCAATGTCAGCCATTTTTTTTGTTTTAAGTAAGTTCCAGTATTTTTTTATCATATTCATCATAATAAGTCATTTATAAATTTATCTATTAATGTATATATATATATATATATATATATATATATATATATATATATTGAACTAGGAGACTGACAGACTTACCTTGTTAATAGTCCACTCTGTAGTCTTGAAATAGAAACACATAAAAGCACTTAACCAATGAAATATTTCAACCACACAGTGGTCTTTGTCAATCAAAGAGAAAACACAAAATGAAATATAAGAGAATGAAATAAAATAAAGTAAAAGTTGTAAGTCATTCTCTCATATTTCATTTTGTGTTTTCTCTTTGATTGACAAAGACCACTGTGTGGTTGAAATATTTCATTGGATAAGTGCTTTTATGTGTTTCTATTTCAAGACTACAGAGTGGACTCTTACCAAGGTAAGTCTGTCAGTCTCCTAGTCCAAGAAATCTAAATAATCTTTACCAACTAAAACTATATATATATATATATATATATATATATATATATATATATATATATATATATATATAAATGTTTACAATCACTATCCCCCATCAAAAGTACACTATTTGCTTAACAATTCACTCCTTAGTTCTTTTCCAAACATGTAGAGAAAATCTTTAAAAACAACGGCTCTTTCTATTCTCTCTGTAATATATAAGCTTCTGAAAACTGGGCTCTTTATATGGGTTTGTAAATTATGAATATATTTATATAGATCAAGTCCTTTATATCTCATGGGATAGTCAAGCTATATGCTGCAGGATCTTCATAATGCAAGATCAAAAATATGATTTTTTTTAACCTTAAACTCATTTTTATTTTTACTAAAATTGTACTGGTTACTATTTATATGTAAAATATTATAAAAATTATCACGTTCAACTTTATTCCAGACTGAATTTTATAGTCGCTTGATATTATAATATTAAAAGTGTATGTAAATATAAGACAAGTATTGCTCAAAACATGAAATTTTAAAATGTATATAAATACAATTACCTAGAGTCATTTTTATTGTTACAACTACAGTATGCATATGATTTGTGAATGAAAATAAGATTTACCTATAGATCTGACACAAATGATTTTACATAGGCCCATATATAACAGTAATAAGGGTATAGTAAATAACAGTACTGTACAACTCTGAGAATAGAAATCTGTTCATTGTATTCTTTGCATTGAATAATGTTAAGCCAATTATATAATGAAGTGTATATCCCAACACATGAAGATGTACTATCCCAACTCAAATGAATAAAGTAAGATACAAATAATTACAATGGAAATTTGTAGACCTGTCATACTTGCAGTATGCTTTGAATGTCTGTCAAGACAAATATCTTCTACTCCTTTGTTATACTTTAATTTCATAGCCATGATCTATTTAATTATGTATGAAACTTCATTAACTCCAAGTCACTGAGCAGTGTAATCCATAGGATAAAAATATTAGATTCATATTTGAACTATTAAAATTATGGCCAAATGTATTTCTATCTTTGTTTCCATAAATTACCTTTTTCCCACATTTCTACACATGTTAATGGTTTCATCAGGTTTAGTTATTGATAGATAAAAAATCTTATAATATACACATCACTGTTCATTATTACACATAGCCCTTTATTTTAACTAGGACCACTTGAACCTAATGATATTTGTTTGACAAATTTAAGATGGTTACTGTATTATTTAACAGTATTATTATGAATATCTGAATGTATCCAGATTCTAATGAATCCATTAGTTTATCGTGAAACATGGAAAAGGTGGATGTTAATTGAAGGGAGAGATGAAATATGGATATACTAACTCTGCTATAGTATAACACACAATTTAGTCAATAGTTCGTATGAGTTAATTGTGGTTGTATATAAATATCTATCATATAAAATTCTAATTTAATCATCGATCATTTAATTTAATCATTTTATTATTAAAAATTCTTTTAATTTTGTTTCTAGCAACAAAAAAAAAAAATTATTCCAAAAACAGATAATTGAATAGGCAACTAAATAAAAACTTTAAATGTTTTTAAAAAATACTGAAAATTTTCTGTCTGTAAAAACACATATTTATAAACAGCAAAAACAAATGCTTGCTCTCAATTGATTAAATACTGTAAAGTTAATAAAATTATTATCATTCTAAACATTGTTTCCACCTTCAAATCAGCCTACTAGTTAGTCTTATACACTTTAACATATAATATGTAAACTCATACCTACAGTAGAGTTTACTATTGCCTAAATGAGGATGCCAGTTTCAGGAGATGTATCCAATTGTCAACTCACCCCATTACTCAGTTACTTGAATTGACAATGGAATTAATTTTCAGATAGTGGCATCTTTATTTGGATATGTTAAAATGTTTAGGTGTAAACTAACTTAAAGATTGAAGAGAATAATATACTACATTTATTTATCTCACATTTATCTTTAAGTAACACAGGTTTAACAAATACAATCTATTAAATTCCAATTAATTGAAATACTTACACCAATTTTATAATACAACTTACATTGCTCATATAGTTAATCAAATCTTACGGAAATGTTTCATACAGAATCGATCATATTTATTTCTTATGTAATAGCTTTCTTGAACTATAAAACATCTTTAAGCATCCCTACTAATGTTAACTTTATAATTAGAAACAGGCAAACTTTTGTTATTCCTAAGTATAATTACAACTGTAGATGGAATAACACTCTGATTTCCAGTTACACAAATGATGCCAATACAAAATTGGGTTATTGCATTGTTTTACAAAAGAACTAAATCCCAGTCTCAACAAACCCAGGCATAGCACAATAACTAGTTACAGCTGTACAGTTACTTATTTATATAATACATTTTGATGAATCAGATATTAAAAAATCAAACCTTATGCACTTTTTTCCTAAACTAATAATTTTGTCTATGTTAAATGTTTTGTTGAACATGCCTGTGTTTTGAAATTTGAAGGATCAAATTCTAGAACATAGTTTTAACTTTCAACATTACAAATGTTTCACTAGCTGTTTCCCTCATATTATGTTCTTTTCTTTATTTTTTTCAAATGAACAAATGAAAAAAACAACTTATCAAGACCACTTGAGAATTTATAAATTTGACTTTTAACATTGTACTATTAAGACTTGAAAATTGTACAACTTTCCTGAACAATTTTTACTAATAATATTTACCGGTTTTCTGAAAATATATATTCTGTAAAATTCCAAACCAACAGTAGAAAAAGTCAATTAAAAAAATACTTCACAAACCAAAGTAAAAACTTTTGTTTTCCTTAATCTACAAACAAATAACTGTTTAATAATGCAAAATAATTATAAAAGGTCCAAGTACTCATTATAATTACATACGTTTCTCACTTTATCAGTGATGCAAGTCATAGACAAGAGAGTCTATCTTAACTGTGACTCGCAGCATTAAACAATGCGCTGATCAAGTGTGTAATGCATCTACTGAGAAATATCAGTAATTAGTGGTTTTTTGTTAAGGAAATTGTTTAAAAAGTGTTATTAAAAAATATTTAGATCAAGATGGTCAATTCAACAAAAGTAATTTTATAGTACTTCAAATACATGTTAACATTTGGTAAAAAATATATAATTAAAAATACAATAATCATAAACAAAACAATAAACATGCAATAAAATATTCCCATTTGCTAATAATGGATTTTAGAGGCTCTATTATTGAATGGTATTAAAAATAATTTAAAAAATTTCTAAATGGTAAAAAATAAGCAAAATAAACTGAAACTAAATTAATACATCAAGTTTAAGTACAGATTTCTAAAATTAATTAATTTTATGTTTCCTAGTGTAATTTGCGAATAGATGTAGTTATTAAATAAAATAATTGATGTTTTAATAAAATCAAATAAAAAATGATAATCAGTCCTTTGAAATTGAAAGACCTCTGTAATATGAGGAATAATGAATTCATGATTACAATTTTGACAAATTTAACCTTTTATGAAATTCATTAATCATTGTTTAAATTCCTCAAATACAAAACACATAAGACTTAGTCATTAAAAGAAACAACTGAAATGAAAAATACCAATTGGATTCGGTACAAGTCTGAATCTGAGAGTATTGAAAGCAACTTAGTATTTTTAGATTTACTAAACTCAGCTTTATTTGATGAGCAAAATAATTTGTTTGAAAATTTGTGAACTTTTGTTTTTCTTAGCGTTGAATTTATTTTTTAATATCATTTACAATGTTCATACATCAAAGTAAGCAGCTTTGTAATATAGATGATAAATGAAAAAACTATTGGCTTCTAAATTTTAACTACAAATGACAAAGAAATAGCTTTCTAAGTTTTTTTTATAGAAACAATGTCTTGGCACTGGTATATTGTTTATTGGATTAGCATAAATTATAATAGCAATAAATTCACTGTGATAATTGTAAAACAGTATTATTGTATGCATGTACATTCTAAGTTACCATTTAATTACTACATTTTATATTTTACTATAATTAGCAAAATGATGTAAGGTGATTTTTAATTGAAGTAAGGATCTATTAAAACAAATTGCTCTCTTATTTATCTAGAAAGTACAAAGTAATGACTAACTTGAAGGTTAAATAAATGATTAATTATTTTTGTTAGTATTTTGGAAGGTATTAATCTCTGTAATGTATACATTTGAGAATCTTGCCACATATTTAAGAACTTCCTCTTATATTAAGACAGTCTTGCCTTATTTTTACAATTGTTTTTAATATTAAAAAAATTATTTTTTACATATATTTGTAAGGTTTTAACTCACACTTGTTCAATAATATTTATTTCTCCATTAAAATTTTCAATTATGTCTAAAAATGATAAAAAAATTCTGTTTATTTTGGTTTGATTCTGGTTATTTAGAATTTTTATTTGAAATGAAAGTCTTATTATTTAACTCTATTAAATTAATTGTTTTGTACATTTACCAAAAATTTACTAATTTATATACTTCTTTATAAGTGTTTAGAACTAAGATAAAAAATAACATAAACAAAGCTGTGATCTTAACCTCTTATATATATATATATATATATATATATATATATATATATATATATATATATATATATATCTTTATACATAAATATTTATTTATTTTGTGACTAAAAGTTTATTTTCATCTTTAAAACTTATCTTCAAAAGCTTTACTAAAAATACCAACAAGGTCTTTATTCAGACAAGTAATTCATGTAGGTATAGGCTTTACTTTTGGTAGGATATTCAATTTTAAAATAACAAATTTTGAAAAATATATGTATTATTAAGAGCAAAGATTTGCTTTTTCCAAAGTTCAAATTTATAAAAATTACCAAGAGTTACGAGTATGAACACTTTAATTATGCTGCCAACAGAAGATAAACTGAAATAATAACACAGATAATAATAGTATATGTTAAATAATCAACATACAATGAACTGAGAAAATAATCAACCTCAGGGGCATTACTGAATCTCATTAAACTACTGATTGTTACCAAATGTGTGATAAACATATCAGAATAAAATAAAATTACTAGGTGACCAAGGTATTGGAAAGTAATATTTTAATTCTGTAGAAAAGTGAAAATAATTAATAACGTAAATATGTATGTTATAAAATTAATGTAGTGTAAAGCTTTACAGTCTATGTTTAAATTGACTTATGATTTTACAAGAAATCAAAATGCTTAAAGCGAAATAGGAACTGAATATTTAAAGCTGTTAATAATAAACTATGACCGTGACTGTTTGATTTACGGTCTGAGTTAACAATGGGACATTTCTCCCGAAACGGCCATCCTCAACAAAGATAAGTAAGTGCTACTATAGGCAAGCTATAAATATAAATACACAAGTGTTTAGTGAAAACTAGTAGCTCACGTGAAGATAGAATCAATAAATATGTTTTTTTGAGATTTACTAAGACTTCAAATAAAAAATAAGAAATGGCAACTTTATATGTCTGGGTGCAACTTTATGTGTATGTATATGTTTCCATTAAGCAATGCACTAAAAATAAGCTAACAATTTTTATTTTTTAATGTTATTGCTCATAAGTAGAAAAATACACTCAACTCTTTTTTGTAAAAAATATGTATGTTTATACATTTAGGGTGATATAACCGTTAAACATGGAACTGCACTAATATTTTTGTTTGTTATTGTTTTTTAACATCTGTTCTTATTACATTATTATTATTTAATGGGTTAGGTTATAGAAAAAAAATGATGTAGCGATATGAATTTGTCTTGTTAGTATGAGATAGTGGGTGAAAGGGGGAGGTTTGCTTTCTGGAAAATAGATTTGCTCTTGATCAAGTCATATTGAATGGATAATAGAAATGGTCTAACTTTAGCTGCCCTGTGATGTATAGATATGAAAAGACAGATAATTATACTTAGGTTAAAGTATATGGGTTGTTATTTTTTAATCATGATGAGCCATAAAATAAAGACAAGGGAATATAAAAAAAAATTTATTAAACTGATGATTAATTTTTGGTATGTCCACCTTAATAATAGAAGAATAATTTTAATATAACTGCAGACACAATTTCCAATACTATCTGCATAAAATTTGACCACCAATGAACTTGAATGTGTTTTGAAGTTTTCTTGAAACTCCTTGTTAGTGTGAAAGCACTGCCTTCCTAACTACTTCTTTAGTTCAGGGAAAAGATGAAAGTCACTAAGTGTAATGCTTGAAATATATGATGGAAAGTCCAAAGATATTCAAGGAACTGTGGATTTTCACTGTAATAAGGGATGTTGTTACAGATCAAAACAATTGCTGAATTTAGCATACCTCTTCTTACCTTAAATAAGTAGCAGGAGATTGGTCTGTGTTGAGCAGCTGTGAATCTCCCCCACCACATGTTCAGTCACTGCTAAAGTCAACATGTACTCTGCTGGTCCCATCCATGACAATGCCGGTCTTCATAATGCTCATGTAAACTCACAGAATAATTTGAGAGGGGGTTATTTTTCATAACCCATCATATAGTCCCATGCTAGTGCTGAGTCACTTCAATCTTACCCCTGAACTAAAAAGGAGGCTACAAAACTTACAAATAATTTACATATCATATTTATAAATTCTAATGTTCTTTTAAATTAACAAAATATATACTCATTTTGTGTATCTATATTTGGAATATGAATTAAATCCAGTTTTTTTCCTTTATATAATAATAGATTATTTTAAATAATTTAAACACATTAACATATATAACAGTAAATAAAAACTTGCCTAGAGTAGCACTTACTTTTTGTACAAATGAGAAAGAACATTTGAGAAGATTTATATTATCAACTCAGACTATAACATCAAACTGAAGATGAAAACAAGTAATGTTTTTGAAGGTTTTTCTGGTAGAGATGTTAATAATAATTTCTTGAATTTTGGAAGCTTTAGATTCAAGTATATCTCACAAAGTTTCTCCATACATATCCAAACCTTTTTGCTGATTCCAAAATAAGTTGTTAAATGGTATGTCAACCATATCTGTCCAAATTTTATCTTCATTATACTGTCTTTCTGTTGATTACCTTCTACTAAACCTTCATATTGCTTTCCATTCTGGCTATCCAGCTCATATTACTCTCCTAGTTTTAACAATCTTTGAAAACAAAATAATTGATTTAATTCCTCAATACAAAGGTGTTTATCTTATACGCTTTTATTTCATTTAAAATTGGACATTTACCTTCAAATTTCACCCAAGAATATTTGTGCTCTGTGTTCCACTTGGATATATAAAGATATAGTTTGAAGGTAGTAATAGCAGAATAGATTCTAAATTGTAAGGATCCTATGAATATGATTTTTTTTCTAAAACTAATAGCATGTGGCTTAACAGGACTGAATAGAAGAACAAAATAGTCTTAGACTAGAAATTACCTTCATCATAAAGAAACGCTAAAGACAGGAAACATGCTAAAACATTGGTATATTTTAAGAGCACAACTCCCTCTGCCATTCAGGTGAAAACATGTACAGTACACATCTAAAAAAAACTGTACTGCCAAAATAAGACAGTGTTTTCTTTCTTTCTTAATAGGGTACATTTTTTACTTTACTGGATTTGGCAGTAGCAATTAATATTGGTTAATCACTTTATCACTAGTTTATGACTATCCAAATTTTAAATTGTGTAAATTTGTGAAAACTTACTGAGACAGAACGTTTTTGATCGCTATATGGCGATCTTCACCAGTGTCTTCTATGTCAGTAAGTTTTCTCAAATTTACAAAATTTAAAGTGCGGATAGTCATAAACTAATAATAAAATGTTAAATTAAGATTTACCAAACGTAATGGACTACAAAATTCAAGAGAATTTATATTGGTCTAGATGGTGGGTTAAGAACGATATAAATTAATTTTACTTCATTTTTAGCTTTAAAAATATAATTTTAGTCCTAAACTGGTATTTATTTCATAATAAATATTATTTGTTCAGAAGTCTTCTGAAATAAACAATTAAAAATTGTATAAAACCATTTAGATGAGTCAGATTTCTGAAGACTTTTAAAGCAATTCGCTGCACTTTAATTGGTTTTAATGTAATTATATCACTTTCATATTACATCATTATAAATTCAATATGATAGTATAATACTGTATTTTTGTAATTTATATTTTGTCTATTATTAGTAAACCAAAGTTACCATTGAAGGGCTGAATTTAGTAATCAATTCATAATTACCATTTTCATTTTTAAATTAGGTTGTTCTTACATTAAGGCTGTTTCAATTTAAGATCTTTTTATTTTAGTTTCTCAAACTCTTAGTAGTATTATATGATAAACGTTACATTTACAACTATATTTTTAACATAGATATATGTTTAAAAAATACTAGAATAAAAAAACTTTCAGAAAGCAATAAAATAGTTTTATTTTTTGTCCTGTACCAAAAACTTTAAAGGAGGAGTATTGTAAACTAAATCGACATTAGCATCATCATGTATATCTTCTCACCAAATGGCCTTGTAAGAACAAAGAGGTATTTGTAGTCATATTCTTGCAGTTTCATTGCTTGACTGTTTTCAGTTGGGTTGATAGGTTATCAGAGTCCTCATAAAACTGGAGGGTATTGTACATTCTAAAGTTTATATTACTAGTTCCTTTTTAATGATGGAAGAAAATTTCAGTGAAACCATTTCTGCCACTCCCCAAAACAATTATATAGAGCCTTTAACAAAGGTCTAATATTAATATATATAGATTTTTAGGACTAGGATACTGACAGACTTACCTTGGTAAGAGTCCACTCTGTAGTCTTGAAATAGGAACACATAAAAGCACTTAACGAATGATATATTTCAACCACACAGTGGTCTTTGTCAATCAAAGAGAAAACACAAAAAGAAATATCAAAGAGAAAACACAAAAAGAAATATGAGAGAATGAATCAAGAATGATTTCATTCCCTCATATTTCTTTTTGTGTTTTCTCTTTGATTGACAAAGACCACTGTGTGGTTGAAATATATCATTCGTTAAGTGCTTTTATGTGTTCCTATTTCAAGACTACAGAGTGGACTCTTACCAAGGTAAGTCTGTCAGTCCCCTAGTCCAAAAAATCTAAATAATCTTTACCAACCAAAACTAGCCTAAATATATATATATATATATATATATATATATATATATATATATATATATATATATATATATATAAACAAAGGTTCTCTTTTAGAAGATAATAACATGACAATTAAGTATAGCTGGCCACTTCGAATTAGCTCTTTAGATATTCTTTTCTAAAAATAGAAATTGAACATAGTCCCTATCCTAGGGAATGTCATCAAAGTTGGCAAGAATTTACAACCTCTCTATATCTTGTGTTGAGAGATACATATTCCATGATATAAACTTATAGCCTTATCACATTTCATCTTAACTTTGTCATTTTTTACAAGAAATAAGGTTACAACTTTTCATAAGCATATACTCTCATTTAGTTTGGTGTTCTTTACTTTGAGAGTGTTGGTTACTTTCCAAGATCAAGTGTCCTACAATTACTTCCAATGTTACATTTGAAGATATATATATATATATATATATATATATATATATATATATATATATATATATAATGAAGATTTAGTCTCTATGAGGAAAATATAATGATATTTTTAGTATTGAACTATATGTTGGACTATTTATATTTATGTTTCTTATTAAGGAATTTTAAGAATATATTATAAATATGGGTAGCCATAATCTTCTACTATACATTACAACCACTAAGAAATACTAATAACGCTTTAAATGTCTGGATTATACTTTCTATTGGCCTCAGGAAAATTCATGGACACATTCAGTCACTATCTGAACAAGTCAAAAAAATGCAAAACTATTTACTTGCTGATAGGGCAGGCATTCCATAATGGTTAGCTTCATTTAGCCTCAATTACTACCAGAGGATCTGGTATGTAACCCCAGTTTTTAACCTGTTCATGATCAGATCTTGAAATATCCTGTAAAATTGTGCAATTGTTTAGTTTTAGAGCATTTGATAGTAATGGGAATTCAGTACAATTGAGTGGATGTGTGAGCATGATGCTGATCTAGAAATCAAGTGGATATTTGGCCATTAGCTGCATATTATAGTAGTCTCTACCCAGGCTTGCTGGATCTGCCAGAACTATAAACATCTCCACATTTTCCCCCACTTTTTATTAAACACCCTATTCCAGCTCAATTCTGATTTGTCCTTTCAGTCATCATATGCATCCTTTTGGCCCCTTTTTTGTCTCTTTCCTTCTAATTTTAACTTAGCATATTCTTAGGGTTAATTTTCTCATCAATTCCTTTTACTTTAAAACATTTTAACCCTTTCATTCTACTTTGTTTACTATTTCTCTAATAATCCTAAGTAAGTGAATAATTTAACTTAAGTTTATTTCTCAGAAATTTAATTTTAATTGCCATAGAAATAATAGGGTAGAAAAATTGGAAAGCATCAAAAAGCACAGTGGTGAAGAGGGAATACCAGAAATAATATGAAGTGCAAAGAAATCCTATGAGTCAATGCTAGAAAATAATCTAGTTAGATAAAATCTATATAATAGTAATGTCTCCTGTAACTTCAAACAAAGTCATTACAATGCAGTAATATTATACAAGAAGCCCAATGAAAAACTCATGATGAAAGAAAAGAAAATTTGAATAAGCCTGATTTTGACTAATTATGAAATTATTGCAGAATATGCTACTACTATGATATATACACCATAATATAAAAGCCAATTAAAACATTTAAAGAGAAAATTTGGTGTCTGTGTTAATAACATGAATCACCTAATGGAAATTAACAAAATATATCTTTGTCTCCCTGAGTAAAACAATGAAGGAGCATTCTTGGTTGAAAATGTGGAAAACGGGAACACCCCCTACCTGAATAAATATCCAGCAATATAACACTGTTTAAAATAAACATAAAAATTCTCAAGATTTTACAAAATCTAAAAAGATAAAGAAATTCAAATATGAATAAATAAAGGGATACTGGAAAAGAACTAATGTTCTAAGACAATAAAAAACACAAGTACACAATATAGTACAAACATCGTTTGAAAAAAATCAAACAATGAAAACATTTATTAAAATACAAAAAAAAACATGTTGTACAACTACCACTGAGGATGATAAGCTACATAAATCATATCTCTAAACATTGTTTATTTTTATAAATACAGTACAAGAAACTTAAAATGGGAAAATAATTTAGCCATAATATTTGCAAAAAAAAATTTTTTTTTATCCTTTCAACGTCTGATTGAAATTCAATTTATAAAACTACATCTACATAAGTAGGCCCACAGTTTAGAGGATATTGATGTAATAAATTTCTCCAAAATAATTTTTGAACTAAATTTAGTTCTAGAAGAACAATATAATTGTCGAGTTTTATTGATTGAGCATTGAATCTGTAACAAGTTGACTGCGGCAGTTTTGACTGCCAAATGCCCAAGTAGTTGCAGTTATTTCTAATTCAAACAGTTCACAGTTGTCCAAAAGCTTTACCAAGCTGTTTTCATTAAGACACAAAATGTTTTTTTCCTGGTAATCCTTTAGTTTACCAGTAATACTATTGTAGAAATTACAGTTAGGGTTTATTCTTCGATTTTATCTCAGCTATTATACTGTGACATCCATTGTTAAGAAGAGTTCCCTCAGAACAATTAATAATGTCTTAAGCAAGACAAGCCCATACTGCTGTATGTAAGTAAGTTTAATTTTTTTTCTAAAGTTCTAAAATGAGATTTATTACTTACTTTTTTACTTAAAACTATGTTTATATAATGGTTTAGAACATGAATATTCTTCAATCCTACCTCAGCTATAACTGATCAAACTGTTGAGTCATGCTCTGAAATTTCACAAAAATGTAACAAGTATTTTTGATACATCCATGAATTCTGACCTGCGTAGAATGTGTTTTAGGTATTACAAATTAAAAATAATAAGTGTAAAAGGTATTTTTAAACATTCAAACCGCAAACTTGCAAAATAACTTTATCAAAATATTGGAAAGAACCCCAATACCACAAAAATAATCAAAAACAACAAGTAAAACAAGTTACTTAAGATTAAAATCCTTATGTACATTTCAATGACCATGTCATCATCATCATCAGAGGGGGTTTATTACAAAATTACAATCTAGCAAACAAGAGTCACTCTAGTTTGTAACTTCTTGTTTGCTAGATTGTAATAAGACTCTCTGATGATGATGATGACATGGTCATTGAAATGTACATAAGGGTTTTAATCTTAAGTAACTTGTTTTATTTGTTATTTTTTATTATTTTTGTGGTATTGGGGTTCTTTCCAATATTTTCATTGTAATACTTTAAAAAATCATACATGGTTCAACAGCTAAGATGTCTTCATCAGTGGCGGGTAAACACTCACTTTTGCAAGCCTAGCTCAAAATTGGATTGTCAATAATTAATTTGTGTACAATTTTCCTTCAATAGAATTGACCTAAAAAATAAAAAAAACAATTAGGATTGAACAGCAAGAAAGGTCAGATAATTTGGAGGCTTTATTTGATGTGATGGACAAAGTCAACTATGGTTTGCATCATTTTAGGCTTAGTGTGCAGCATTTAAAAAAAATAACTGAAAATAGCCCCTAATTACAGACCATTAAAATTACTAAAGTCAATAAATCGTTCAGTTTCATTTGCCGTATTTATCATTGGTAGAATCATTTGCCGTATTTATCATTGGTAGAAAAATCTTTCCAATTACTTTGATGAAGATATAAATGGAGTGGTGCTCTCTCCAGAAACAGCAATAAAAGTATCCACAAGATGTTTTTATGACTTGCATACCATTTTTTTCCTCACTAGTGTAGTAAATAACATGTCATTAAATGAAGTTCAGCTTAAGAAATAAAATCATACCCAGTAATTAGATTCACAGATTGGGAATCAGTGGTAAATAATTATTAACTAAATATTTCTACAGAAAGAGTTCTCAAGATATCAAGCCATATATGGTTAAGTTTTACAGAATAACTAGTTTTATATAACTGTCATCCAAATCATTTATAAGATATTTGAATTAAAATGTCCTAGTTGCTATTTATTTAGAACTGGATATGGACACTGTTCTTAACCTAGTTCCAGATAAGAACTGATATTTATTTAGAACGGAACATAAAGTGGATGAAAAAAACAATTGTTAATGAGTCTGTTTACTATATTATAAATATGATACAATATTTGAAGGGAGGAACCTAAAGCTCTTTCAAAGTTTCTACTGGAATTTAAGAAACACTTTTAAATGTTTTAAACTTGCCTATAGTAGCACTTACTTTGCTTGTTGAGGACGGCCGTTTCGGGAGATGTGTCCCTTTGTCAACTCAGACCGTAACTGATCTCAAGGTTTACGTAGGTTAGGGTTGGGGTGGGATATTTTGGTGGTGTGGATGTATTTTGTGTGTATTATGAGTTATGATGTCAAAAAGTGAGTGTGAGTTGTAATGTAATTGTGTATTGAGTATTTGTGTAGGGTGTAGTTTGAAGTGCCTGTATATTTCATATTGTTCGGTTGTGTAGCGTTGGTTATTTCTGTGTTGTTTATGAAGAATTTGTAGGTTAGATGTTATGTCTGTGTAGTCGTGTTTTGTGGAGCTGAGATGATCAGTGAAGTTTGATTGGTAGTTATTGTTTTTTAGTGCTTTTATATGTTCTTGGTAACGTGTGTAGAATGACCTCCCTGTCTGGCCTATGTAAAAACTGGGACATTAACAGCAAGTTAGTTTGTAAACTCCAGTGGTGTTGTAAATGTCGTAGATTTTGTTGTTGGGTTTAAATTGTTTGTTGAGAATGTTGTGTGTGGAGTAACTATTTTGTAGTTGTATTTTCGTAGTGTGTTGGTTAGATTGTGGGTTTTGGATGATCTGTATGGTATTGATAAGTATTTTATGGGATTGTCATCTTGTGTGTTTGTATTTGGGTTATTATGTTTATTTTTTAGGCGGTTGTATAATTTGTCTATCATTGTTGGGTTGTATCTTGTTCGTTTGTGCTATATATTTTATGGTGTTTAACTCCTGGTAGTGTTCATCTTTGTCTAATGGTGTTTTAAGCAGGCGATATATCATGGTGTTGTAAGCAGCTAGTTTATGTTGGTGTAGGTGGTTTGAGGAACTGTGTATGGTCTTATTAGTACTGGTGGGTTTTCGGTATATGTTGAATTTATGTGTTCGTTTGTCTGTTCATTTAATTGTAAGATCTAAGAAGTTGAGGGAGTTTTGTTGTTCTGTTTTGATAGTGTATGTTAGTTTTGGGTGTATGGAATTAAGGTGTTTTAGAAATATGTGTGCTCTGCGTGTGTTGCCTTTATATAATGTTATGATGTAGTCGACGTATCTGTACCAGTAAATTATCAACAAGCAAAGTAAGTGCTGCTAAAGGCAAGTTTAAAACATTTAAAAGTGTTTAGTGATTACTAGTAGCTCACGCGAAGATGGAACCAAGAAATTTTGGAATTTAAGCTTATCGAAAAGGCCTATGGGTTGGCTCAGCAAGAACAGAAAACCCAAGTGAGAACTGGCCAGAAAAAACAAATTAGGCGCTCAAAAGTTGTGAGCATCTCAAACTCATAAAGTACCATGGTTGTTGAAATGTGTATTTGCTTGTTCTCTTTATTGAAAGAGTTACAAGCATATGATTAAAGGTAACAATGGGAAAGTTAAAATTACTAGACTATTTTAATTAAAACACTTGCCTAACATCAACAATACTGATATTTTGTGCAAACTCGTTTCTTACTAGATCAGTGAATTGTTTAATGATTTAAGTCACAAACTGAACAGAAGGACTGTCTCGAAGCATTAAACAATACCGTGATGTAGTGTAAAACAAATCTTCTGAAAATGTCAGTAAATAATGGTTTTAACCTAGTATTTTATTTATTAAAACAGTTAATTACAAAAAACCTCAAGTTCAAGAACAAAATAATAAGTTTTAAATTAGATTCAAATTCAATCTCAGCCCTGAATATCAGCTGTATAAATTATATTTAAAACTACTGAATTCTCATTCGGCATTCAGTCATCATTTGAATGTTAAAACTGAGTCTTCAAGAAATTATTTATGTCACTGATGATTTTTAATTACTCAAATAGTGTGATTGTTTAGGACCATTTTGAATGAATAAATGGGCAAAATAATTAAAAGCTTTAAACAATAAATTTAGATTCTAATATATTTTGACAAACTCTCTTGATTTCATTGTTCATAAAAACTGGTGAAAGTTTTATGTTTGACAAATTAACAACTTGACAAACTCAAAATTTGAATTAATTTTTGAAAAACACACTGAGGCACAATGTTTTTGGTTGTACTAAGTGATCTTCATTTAGACGGCCACCTAGCTTATATATTTCCCAATGGTCAAATTATATATGGCATCAATCTCTTTGTGACATTGAATATCATTTGGTTCTGTATGTTTTTTTTTAAATTCACATAAGTTATAAGTTTTGCAGTTGTTATTTCAAGTTCAAATGTATTTGACAAATAAATTTAAGGCAATGATCTGGTCAATGAACAAACTTCTTGTAGGTAGGAATTTTTGATTCGATAAAGACTTCAGTAAATAAAATTTTGAACTATAAATGAAGCTCTAATTTGAAGTTTTTACATACTAAATGCATAAAAAAATTTGTTTATTTATTTAGCAATATTTTTTGAGTAAACAGAAATCCTTCACTGTAAACCAAACTACTAACTATTCCTTTTCTTATCCTTCCTCTGTGTTTGAGGAGATTTCCTAATTAAATTTAATTTCATGTCTCATTTGTTTGTTTTTCTCCTCAAAACAAGTCTTCTTCTACATTTCCTTATAAATAGCAAAAATAACTTTGTTTTTAGACTGTACTTTAACAAATGTTACCACTTGTTTTTAGACTGTGCTTTAACAAATGTTATCACGATTCTTCACCAGCTTCATTGTTTTCTTTGTCCAATCTTTCTACAATTATTTCATTATCCTTGTGTTTATTCACCATACCTCTCTAGAGGGGCTCTCTCTCTCTCTCTCTCTCTCACACACACACACACACGAATCCACACACACACACACACACACACACACACATACACACACACACACACACACACACACACACACATACACACACATTGTCTTTTATTCTCAAATTGCAAATTTCAAATATGTTCAGGGGATTTTCATTTTTTTTAGACGTTTATCAGTTTTAACACAACACACAAAAGACTTCACTATCTTCTTACATAGTTGTGGCCTTAAAACATTGTTTTTCTTTAATGTTCTATAACAGGCTGTTACCTTTATTGGTAATAAAAGAGTCTAATATTATATTTTTAAAAAATATGTATTAAAATCATGTTTATCTGTTACCTAAGCTACTAGTAGAAGCTTAAACATTTAAACATATACAATTTTAAAGACATTCCTATAGTAGCATTTAAGTTTGGTGTGAATGCCTAACAAAAGTATTTTAAGATATCATGTATATAACACGTATAAAACCCAATGTTTTTGGGTCATGACTTTAAGGATAACATGTAGAAAAAAATTCTTTTATAATTTCATAAAAACACAAAAATATACTCGTATATTTTGAAATAAAAAGTAATCTAGTAAGATTTTTCATAACAAATTTTGCTACACATCCTCTGGAATAGTCTTTATGTGTGTTTAATTTCCTGGTTAAGTACAACCTTAGGATACATTTGAAATGTTATTATAGAAATTATTCCTGAATTATGTCTTTCTGAATTTCAGTCAAAACTAAACTGTGAAGTCTTACATGAACAGTTGGCTTTTGAAGTCCGATGGGCTTTGGCAGGAGACAGTATAGTTGTGCAGCTTGTAGCAAAACTAGGTAACATGAAACCATAACTATAGTATTGTAGTTTATTTTTCTAAAACATTTTCATTAGTAACTCTAGCTATTTAATTTAAATAAATAAAACCTCTATACAGTTATCGTACTCAGAGGTAATTTACAAAACAAACTACCTTGTTTGTAATTATTGCTGGTAGTGGTTGTTTATTAGTTTGTTTTAGAAATTACCTCTGAGGATGATTGTTGTGCAATCAAAATGTACACAACATGTTAAATAAATGAAAAAGTTATTTGTGATATAGAGGTTTTATTTATTAAATTAAACATTGTGTCACAGTGGATTTATGTAGTTATAATTCTAGCTGTGCTAGTAATATTTTATTTAATTTCATAACAATATACTAAATGTATGAAGTATACAGCGTTATCATGAAAGAATGGTGCGGTTTCGAACATGGCTTAAAGAAAAACCTAATTACTTACAGTTAATGTTGTTTATTCATCTAATTTGTCGTCTCAAACAGTTTTTTAAAAATAACTAATAAATTTCAATATGTGCATCCATAGTTGCTCGACAAATGTCCAAATGATACTTAACTTCACTCCAAACATTCGCTAATATTTATTCGGGTATGGTTGTCATAGGTCCTTGCTGGCCTATCCATCAGTCTCCAAATTTTTCTTTCAAAGCATCCGTGACCAATGCACTGAAGTGTTGAGGAACACCATCTTGTTGGAAACTTGGGTTGGAGGCTTTCAGAGATACCAATATAACATCTAGAAATTTCCTTACAATCTTTCTACGAATTACTGGAACCTCGCCACTCTTTTATGAAAACCATGTATTGTCATTTGAGATTGTATGTACATAATTATTAGCAGATTTAAAGCTGGATTTACCAGGAGGTTTATTGGTGTTTCCTCTGGGTGGCAAAAACAGTAGTGAAATTGTAAAAAAATAACTGTTCACTGAAGCTCCCAAGAATTGAATGCAAAATACAATATTTTGGTTTATTATTTAGTATGTAACTATTTTTTAAAAGTTGATGACAATTTGGTAATATTGTGGTTAATATTCCCTGACCAGAGAGTGACTTTAGTTTTTACTTTTCTCTATTTTATTCCTATTACAATGAACAAATATATAATCCACAATGATTTAATTAAACATTTGAATTATTAGATATTCTCTTTGCTGTTGACAAAAGGCTATTCATATTCCAAGCCAAAATATGACACTAATAGTTAGCTATTAATGGCGTAGCAGAAAACGGAGAATGTTCGGGTGTATTGTGGCAAGAGGTTAGGTACTATACCCAACACCAACCCCTAAATACATGTATTAGGTTATTTCTAAAACTGTATATACGATTTATGATGTTCCAACTGTAAGATCCACAAGGGTGCGCACTAAGCCACATTTATAGAGTTTGACATGCTTCCTACTACCTATCAAACAAGACAACTCACAAATCTTTGTAGGATTTGATGTCCGTTCAGAAATAATTCACATCACCAAATTAATAAAATTGTTTTATATAAAAATACTATTAAGAATGTTAGCAAGTAGATACCTATCTACCGCTGCCCTACTAACAACAGTTATTACTTTTCGTTAATGTCAGTACCAGGTGGTTATTATGTCCTGTTTTTATGTAACATATTTTTTTTTAATCCTTCTCAATATACTTTATTTGTATAAATTACTGTATTGTAACCTGTGCAGTAGAATAATGATCCTTCTCTGTTGCTCAAAAGCAGAGAGATTTGTGTTTTTATTATAATAAATATTTTCTATCCCTCACAGGTCGAAGTTGACCTATTAGAGATATTATAGAAGTTCAGGTAAAACAACCTTTGCACAAACTGCAGCAAAGATCTGAATAATTATGTTTCCTGTTTTTACAATACAAGTGGATAACATGAATTTAATAATCTAGCATGTCTCTCTGATTTAAGTTGAAACTATCTTACAATACACTTGATTTGGCTTAATACAAATTCCCAAATATATATATATATATATAAATTTAAATTATTAGCTAATTAAATTGATTAACCGGGTCATCTCAATTATGAGTGGTCTGTAGAACCTTCTCTAGAGTGGAGTCTTGGATCCAATACTACCAGTAAAAAAAATATAAAGAATATATATCTTCATATTTTATACACTGCATAATTTGAACTTTGCTATATAAAAAAATATACTGAACGGCTGCGTACATGGCTCACATCCTGCTTGTCAAGAGTTCGGTGTGATCTGTCTGTTCATGAAACTATTATATCTAATTTGGACTAAATTAGTTATCCTGTGAGGCTGCTGCACTCTATTGTAGTTATCGGAACTAGATCTAATCTTTATTATTACTTTAAATCCTGATAATATTTTTCCTATGAAAAAAATGTATGAGTGATAATAGTAAAATTCAGTGATCGATATAAACAAAGAAAACGCCACGCCCATTATAGTTGTTTAATAATAACTGGGGCTATCTCACTAATGGATGACCTATTTATCCATCTTGTACAACATGTAAATAACTCTGAAACTTCTAATGAATTATCATCAATTATACGCTATAATTCTAAAATTTTATTTTACATGTTACAATCCCTTCATGTTATTTTTCACGTAATTTACATTTACTGAAAAGGTCACTCATGGTTTCAGCAATTGTATATTATCTGACTCTTGTCCTTTCTTACATTATTTTACAACCACTTCTCTAACATAATGCATTTTCTCATTTCGTTCTAGCTGATCACATATTGTTTTTGAATAATATTAAACTTTGTTCTTTGGTTTTCAAGTTGATGTCTATGAAAAAATACATCCCATTCTAAATTTATCATTCTCTGCTTATCACCTCTTAACATTAAACAAATTATAGTTCATACATAGTTTCATATTTATGTAATCAGTAAACCTTGAATACATTCATAATTCCTTTTATTTATAAGTTGCAATAGAGTTATTTTTTAAAGAAATATTTTCATTTTTATAAATTCATTGCAGAGGATGGTGAATATGTCTCTTTTGGTCTGTCTGGCAATGACCGCCATAACAAGATGATTGGTGGAGATGTTGTCGTCGCTTGGGTTGACCATGAAACTTTGAGTGGTAATGCAATAGATTATTTCCTAGAAGGCAAGTCACAGTGTGCAGGCAACAGAGGAAGCTGCCCTGATTACGTGTTCCAGGTAGTTTACTAACTGCAAACACAAAAATTAGTTTTATAATCATTTGAAGTCCTTTTTAATTTAAAACAAAGTAAATTAACCCTATTCTGATTAACTGAGGCAATGGTTTATCATATGTGGTTATAACATAAAATAAATAATCACCAACTCTTTTTTTTAAATTTAGAAAATGTGCATTTAAAATGGTAATATAGCTTTGAATGGTTGGAAAATAGAATTAGTGCTACAGAAATGATGTTCCAGAATTTCAGTTTAAGTGACTTTAAAACTCTTGGTGCAGGTTTCAAACATAACTTGGAGCAACTGTCGTGTAATTTTTAATTATAAATAAATAGAACCTCTTAAGCCTCAAACACGTTTTATTTATGTCCTGATGTACATTTCGATTGCAAGGCTATCATCTTCAGGTGAAATTACTGCAAAACTGAAAAGCACAAGACTCTTTAGTAATTTCCACTAAATATGATTGCTTTGCAATCAAAATTTACATCTGGACATAAATAAAAAGTCACTTACAACTTTTTTAAAAAAATGTTTTAAACTTGCCTATAGTAGCATTTACTTTTTTGTGTTGAGGACGGCCGTTTCGGGAGATGTGTCCCTTTGTCAACTCAGACCGTAACTCAGGAGTTACGGTCTGAGTTGACAAAGGGACACATCTCCCGAAACGGCCGTCCTCAACACAAAAAAGTAAGTGCTACTATAGGCAAGTTTAAAACATTTTTTTAAAAAAGTTGTAAGTGATTACTAGTAGCTCACGCGAAGATGGAATCAACAAATGTAAATAAAAAGTGTTTGGAGCTAGAGAGGTTTTATTTATTTATAATGAATTTTAAACAATTAAGAACAAATTAAATAAACCATTAACTTTTGCCTTCAAACAAAGCCACTGTAATTTATCTATATAAGCAAAAAAATTTAAATCCTTATTAAAAATATTATTATCATGTTTACATTTCATAATATCAGTTTTATTATTTATATCAGAAAAAGAACTTTAAGGATAAAAAGACCTCAGTAAAATTATTAGTCATAACATATGAATGAAAGAACAGGATTCTTATTTAGTATATTGTTCAAAAATGAAAGAAAATGTTTACTATGGCTTAAACATTACACTGCATTTATTGTAAACAATTTTACAATATTAAATTCTTTAGTAGACATTGGTATAAAAAGTTTTTCTCTGATTACCAGGTCACTCATATGTTTTCTACAAAGTAGGAATATTAATCTTAGAACATTTCATGCCATTTAAAATAGTAGTAACCCTAGTAAAATAATAAAGACCTGTGTTATCATCAAAGCAAATAATTTAACCTTGAATTAAGCAACTAGAACTAGTAACTGATTTCTCAATATACCTTTTCTTTAATGGATGTTTCTTTAATTATGAAAACAAAAACTACTCTTTTATAGTTGCTTGATGTAATCATCTTGAATTCACTGATTAAACTATATTTAAAAATTACTTAACTAAGTGAATACGTAATGGCCACGCAGACAAACCACACACAAAACAACAAATACATATCCCTCACCTACCACAACAAAAACACACACAAAATAGCCTCCACATTCAAAAAACTCCATTACCAATTATCCTACAAAACAACAACCACTTTAAGGCAGCACATACAACCTTATCAAAAACAAACTGACAAATACAAACTCTCAGGTATTTACAAATTAACTTGCAACGATTGTCCCAGCTATTACATCGACCAAACTGGTAGGTCGTTCTATACATGCTTTGAAAGAACACATTACCCAAAGAAAACAGACAAACCCAATATCCAGCTACGCAAAACACCTAAAAAACACAACACACACACACGGACATACATACTAATTTAAATGTTCTCCACACATTAGAAAAAAGTAAAAAACTAACAACCTTAGAAAAATACGAGATTTACAAACACTACGCAACAGATAAAGAAAACATATTAAATGATCACACACATTTTGAAGCGAACAGCCTTTTCCATTACATGACTCACAATCAAAATAAATGCCACCCCATTCCACCGTCATAAATCAATTCCATTACAGCCTTTGTCCTAACCGATGCCGCCAGTAGAGGGCTAGCTTCGTAAAAGGAACAAATGTTTTTAAACTTGTCAGCAAGTAAGCCATTACGTATTCACTTAGTTAAGTACTTTTTAAATATAGTATTCTTTTATATTAACACATTTAGTGTTAAGATTAAACTGCCAGCTATCTCCATAATAGGAGTAGTTAGAAGCAGTGACACATAGTAGATAAACCTTTGAAAATGGTTAATATGTAGCCTCCATAACATACCTAGGTTTCTAATAAATTAACACGTTTGCTGCAGCAGAACTTGGGGCATACCTTGTACCGTTCCTGAAATTTTTGTTTACAATTTTTTTATTTAATTTAATGAAAAAAGACAGTTTTCAGAAAAAAAATAATTACATTGCTTTTCAGGTGATAATATGAAGTCATAATTTTCAGAAGCCAATAGGCTTCCGCAGCGCTGCTAAAAGGTCACATTGTAAGAAAAATTTTACTTATGACTATTTATTGTCATATATCGTAAATAATAATGAAATAAATAATTTATCAGAAGAAAAAAAAACATTTTGAATGTTTTTCAGCTCTTATTATGACGTCACAGTTATCGATCGGAAGCCGATAGACTTTCACAGTACCGCTAGAAGATACATTGTAAAAAAATTACACTTTTGCCTATTTATTGTTATATATATATTCTGTCGAGTAAATTGTATGTCTCTCATACCAATAGTGTTATAACCAAGTGACACCAAGTAGGGTTGTAATTGTCTGAATCATCATCATCTGACTCTCTTTCATTGTCTGTAGATATAGGTTCACCATCTAGATCGGCGGATCAATGACACTGGACTCATCAAAGGAACTAGTCTCGGAGTAGTCGCACCATCGTTCAAAGCACTATTTACATTTAAACCATGTCCCTAGATTTACCAGCCATTATTTTACAGAGATAAAACACTAAAACTAACACTATTTATTTACAAAAACAGATGAATAATGTACCGTCCTTTGGTAAGTAAAATGGGAAACTATTGCTACACAAGAAACACACGTACACACCCACCACGCTGCGAGAGAAACAGCAAACTAAAGCAATAACTGCAGTCGTATACTCGACATGTAAAGGATATGGACAAAAGAAGCCTGTAGGCTTCCACCGCACTCAAGAAATCCCCACTCGCAAGCCAATAGGCTTCTGCCGCAGCCAACGTGTTAAATTTATTTTTTTTTTTAATAAAATTTATTTAAGACATTGTAGTATTGGGTTCTATTTATTAATAATTTTTAAAGTAATTTTCTCAAAATAAGTTTATTTAATTATTAAATGTGAATTAAATTGTTATATTTTTTAAGGAAAACGCAGACAGTGTGCGCCTCTTAAATGCTGCATTGGTAAATGGGTATTCTATTATCACATATCAACGTCCAATCAAAGCACATGATGTGTGGGATAAAACAATTCTCACAAACACAAGCCAAGCAGTAATTTGGGCCATAGGACCTCTCAATTCAAAACAGGAAACATCTTTCCACAGCATTTTTTCAAAACGTATGTAAATATTTTGTAATACTACTAAAACCTGTATTTATACTCACTCTAAAAAAAACTCATCATACATTTCCTGTGTGAGAAAGTTTCTTTACTCATTCTTCAATTGAAGTAATAAAAAAGTAACAAAAATGACACATCACAATCTCTGATAGTATTTTATTTAAAATTAAAAATAGCAAATGTGTTAGTCTACAAGTCTTTCAATACACAAATTGAACATAGCACCATAGTGAAAACATTAATGTGAATTGTATGTATTAGGAGACACTCTACTGAACTTTGGACGAACTCCGAAATGGAATTGCCCAATTCCAGAGTCAGACGCAGCACTTGCTGCTTCCAACGAGGGTTCAAATGCAGAACAATATTCCTTGTCACCCCAAAATGAAGATAGAGATTCTTCCTTTTCAAAAGTAAGTTCAAAAGTAAATTTTATAGAATATGTAATAGTTACATGTATCACAATAACCTTAATCTTTCACTACACTTTTGATATCACTTGGTAAAAAAACCACTACTTACTGATATTTTTCAGCATATGCTTTTCACAGTAGGTCAGAGCACTGTTCAATGCTGTCAGTCATGGCATTGAACAATGCGCTAACCTAGTGTGAAATGTGTATCTGAAAAATATACTGGTTTTTTTGCCAAGTTGATACCAAAAGTGTAATTATAGAAAATCCTCAAGATCTACAACATAAAAATTAGAAGTCTTAATCTTTTCTAAGAATATGTTTTAACTTTTTAAATTTTTATGTGACATTTCTTATAAAAAAAAAATATTTTATAATTTTATATTTAATGACTCGTGTTACTTATATCAATCTCACAGATTTCCAATAATGCAATAAAAAGTATGACAATATAAAAATCAATCAGGAACATAAAATATACAATAAAACTTGTCTCTATTACCCGGAAAATTAAAAATTTTGAAAAGCTCACATTAAATCTCATTTTATAATACATGCACACAATTTTATAAAATTGAAGTTGTTATATAGAACAAAGCATTGTATTGTACTACCTTACAACAAAGCTACAATGTATCTAGTTAGAAGTTTATATTTATATATAAAATTAAATTTACTCACCCAAACTAATCAGTGAATGTATGAAGTGAAAAATTGTGTAATGGATTAATATACAGCAAAATGAAATCCAATCCATATGTCAACCAGATAAGTTACTTTAGGACACTTCATTTATTTTTTTTATAGCTAAATCTATAATAACCAGATACAGATACTTCGTAGCTATACAGGGTCATCAAAAAAAATGCCTTGATTAAAGAAAATCGCAATTGAAAAACTATCTACTATAATTTAATGATTACAAATGGAAAATGTGCAGAAGAAGCAGGAGTTCTTTTATTGTACAGGGAATGCCTGACCTATATATTGACAGAGCCTTGAACTCCAAATAACAAAAACTACAATTCACAGTGTACTTACTGCACAAACTGTTACGTCTCTATGCATATGAAATTCAGTTAAGACAACAAATAAAAATAACAGATAGGTTAAAGCAAAAAAAATTATTTTTTTAATGCTAAATGAAAATGATGACAATTCAGATTTTAACTTAAGTGTTGTTTATGGACGAGGCAACATTTAAGAAATGATTCAACGCACTGGATGTGAAACCGACTACAGATTCTATGTCTGCCGAGCCACAAATGGGTCCCACATAGAAACCTATTAAGGTACCAAAAAACTCCGTCTTTCCTGTACATTTTCCATTTGTAATAATTGAAGCATTTTTAGAGTTTTTGAGTTACAATTTTTAAAACCAAGGCATTCTTTTTAGATGACGCTGTATTGTAATGTAACATGGTGCTCTGTTTTATAAAGAAAATTTGAGTTTATAAAGTGTAGTTATGAAGAGAGAACTGAGGTAATTTACTATTGAGAACTATTATCAATTGAAAGGAATATTAATTGACAATCGATATTTTTATAGATTTTAAATTCATTTTAAAAGACAAGTTTCATTATTTTTCCATACTCTAGAGAACTTTCTACATCCCCATGTATAATGTTTGTTTGTAATATCAGTTATGTATGAGATTGGGAAAGTGACCCTATTCAAATAAACCATGAAACTCACTCACCTTTCTCCCAATATCAGGCGAGATTTTTGTTACTACAGTAAACTCTCTATAACCCGGCCCTTTGGCTATCCAGCCCTTCCAGTAATCTGGTGCTTTCTTCAAGAACAGAAGATGTACTTAAACAATATGGTAAACATCCATTGTATATTTTTCAATCCCTGTCGATATCAGTGAGTGAGTTATCTTCACGCCACCTGGTTCTGATTGTGTAGCTTGTGATATACACAAACAATTGTGATATACGCTGATTGTGATATACAAACAATTTCGAGCCATATGTTGTTGCAGTAACTATGTACAATGACTGTTACTAAGGTGCAACTGAACAATGTCATTGCAGTGTAAACGGAAACATATTACAATTTTTGTTTTTATCATTAAAGATAAGGTAACCTTTTATTGTAAACAACAGACCAGTACATTAATTTTCGTTCTATCATTTCAAGTGCAGTTCAGAAAAAATTTCTTGTTTTCTTTATTTTTGGGCAATGCACACAAGTATTGTTCAATTTACATTGTGTTTTTAATGGACCTTCCAGTAATCCAGCATTCTCAGTAATCCGACATTAACCCAACCCGATATCTTCCAGATTAGTGAGAGTTTACTGTACTTTAATCTTATAGAGCTAAGTATAATTAATTTTATTCCTGTGGAACCATAATCTTCAGGTGATGTTTATCAGAATGTACTTTTTTCTTTAAATTAAAAAAATAATAAATACAATTATGTGATTATTATATATTTGGTCTAATTTCATCATTTGATAGCCAAATGTCTTCAGTTAATCCAACACTCTCTCTTCATTCAAATTTTTATCTAACATTTGTTTATGGTGAATATTAAAAAAATAATAAAACACTAAAAGGTTAATAATAAATTACATACCTTAATGTCCTACATTTTTCTATTCCTTCCCATTTGTCCTTAAACCATTTGTCAGTATTAAATAGAAATGTATAAATATGTACAAAAATTAATGTAGTTATTTTATACCAGAGAGTGTTTGAATTATACTGTATTTCACCCTACATAATGTAAATTATTGTAAAATGTTACTAATTAAAAATTATATATTAATAAAAATTAATACAATATACATTTTATTCATTTAAAATTATTATTATATAACTTGATACTTATTACATATTTAAAAATACCCATATGTAGGAAACTAGGTATTTTTTTCACCTATATATTTCTTTGTAGAATTCAGGTTCATATAAAACTCCTCCCCCTCCAGCAGCAGTCACCAATGCTGACCAGGCTTGGAAAATTCCACCAATCGAATGTAATGAACCAGAAGATGGAATCTTATATGCGCAAATGGGACCAACAGGAGGAAAACATGGATACTCAGCCATTACAAGTAAGAAATAAATATTGTAGCGTGAAAAGTACATGCTAACTTCAGAGTCAAAGTTGTTTTGATTTTGTTAAAAAATTTTAATTTTTAAAATATTTTAATCTTGCTTTTCTTTAATAGCATCCTTTAACTATAGCTCTGACCCACAATTATTAGTATATTTTATTTTATTGTTATTGTTACTAGTAAATGCTAAACATTCAATGGTGAAACACTTATTTATAGATGTTTGGAATTTTTTTGTATACATATTGACACCAGCATTACTCTTTTTAAGCATTATTTAGTTGCATTTATACATACAGATTAATGAACATCTCAATAACTCTGTCAGGGATATGTTTATAAGTCTCATTGCAAGGGGTTAGCAATTAGAATTTTGTTGAATGCTAAACTACAGAAAAATAACAACAAACAAAATTATATAAAAATATTTATAATCTGTAATCGTTTGATAAAGTACGACTTACTTCAATTTTTAATGGGAATGAGATTTTTGTCCCATTGTCATTGAATTGCTATATGATTATGTTTTGTGCTCCAAGTTGGTAATAAGACATATCTTCTAAAACCTTTATCAAAACACAAGTAAATGCTACTTTAGGAAAGTTTGTAGATGTTTTAAAATGCATAATTGGATATTTGTAGCTCAAGTTCAACATTGAAAAAGTTTAATGTTGGGTTTGTATGAAATGACAGCTGCAGTCCATTTAATTTATTTTTACCACCTGCTATTTATCTCAAATACGTGTTATGGCAAACAGCAGCCATGTTGGAGTCTGCATATAATCATTTGATTGTGATTTTTCAAAAGCTCATTAAAGGCTCACTGTTGGTTCAAGTGGGCTGTGGTTCACCTTGTTTTCAGTATCTGTTCCATTATCTGTTCAAGATTTACACTGATTTTATTGTTTTGGTTTAGACTTATGTTTTGTTTTTTATTGGCAAACACATATATCATAATATCTCGATGTTACAAGTTTTGATATTTATAACCTTCTTAAGTTCCAAATATCCAATTATAGTGAAGGTTAATGTTGGCTTTGTATGATATTACTGCTATACTGCATTTATTTTATTGGGCTACTTTTTGTTCATCACCAATTCGTTGTCAATGCAACTGCAGCCATTTATGTATGGGTTTGTTTAAACTTCCCAAAACCCACTAGAAAATTGCTGTTGATCCAATTTGTTTTCTAATCTGTTATATGTTTAATTTGTTAAATGGTTACACTATTTTAGTTTATACTAGATTTTTTTAGTGAAATGGTAATATTATATTTATGATTTTGTTTCCAGTATAAATTTTATCCTCAACTTACATTAGGTAAAATTACATATATTTTGAATATTTTAGAATGTAAGAAATAGAGATACTGTAAAAAAGAATTACTTTTTTCATCCTTTAGTAATTTATTTAAAAAAATTAAATATCGAAATCTTGTTTCTGTTCATGATGAGCTGGTTGTAAATTACAAATTACAATTTTGCTATTACTTGCGACCAGACATTTGTTAACTAAAAGTTGTTAATTGTTAACTTACATACGAGGCTGAAGAAGTCGTAAGACGAAAACGTTTCCTCCAAGTGTAAGTTAACATTTAACAACTTTTAGTTAACAAATGTCTGGTCGCAAGTAATAGCAAAAGTGTAATTTGTGTTTTAAAAATTGTTCATGATAAAATTATTATAACTGGTTTGTTGAAATTGAATTTGTCAAACTAAACTTTTGAAAGATTTTTTAAAGAACTATGATAAAGGTGTAACAACTGTAGTAAATAAACATAAGCTGTTTGGAAGCAGTCAGAGATTTTATGATCATATTTTTTTCACAGAATATTTATTACTATTTATTAGGAATATACTGTGGCTGCATTTATTATTAAGAATATTTATTAATTAACTTTTACAGAACATGTAGGATGGGGCACTGCATACTTCATCAATGGATTATTAATTCCTGAAATCAATGTTGTTAGAGGGAAAACATACACGTTTGTAACAGAAGGCGGAAATGATTCAGAGTTTCCAGCCAAGTTCCACCCTTTCTATATTACAGACGACCCTATTGGAGGTTATGAGCACAAGTCACCTCAAGAAAAACAGGTATAACCTAAAGAGATCAGGGCTTGTATAATTATTTGTTTCTATTGTTGTGCTGTAGAATTAAAACTTAAACCATAAAAGGCATAGTTCAGACAAAATTTAAATTGATATATGTTAAAATACTTTATTGAGCATAATAAAAGGGATTTGGGTATCATAATTTCTTTTAATAATCATTATAAAAGGGATGCATTCAACAACTTATAATTTATTTACGACAAAAATCAAGGTTTAAAATTCATCTCAATTAACACGCTGCCTTACTCTTATACATTCGTAGGGAGGTTAGTGGGTAGACATTTGTCTTTAACTTTGTTGGAGACCAGGTCTACTTCAGATAAATGGCCTTGACTCTGCAAGTCCTTATTTTTTTTTACTCTCTATATATCTAGGGATCACAGTCTTCCTTTCTCAACTCTACCTCTAGTTTCTATTCTTAGGTTAATGTATTCTTTTCTATACAACCTTGGTCAATGGTAAACACTTCTCTGTCCTGAATAATGAGTAAACTGGCTTCAGTTATGCAATCCTCTAAACTGGAATTATAAGCCTCCTCTATATTTCAGATTATGGTGGTTTATACTGTAACCCTATCTATACAAATAACCATTTTTACATCCTTCAGGATACAATAATGAACCAGACTAGTCCTTACATAAAATGCTCAATATATGTTAAGAATACACCAAATTATTCACGTGTTTATTAGCTAGTTTTCTAGAATAGTTTGTTAGTTTCTAACTAATAGCTAGTTTTCTAGAAGGTAGTTTATAGAATCTAAAATTCTATGCCAAGTTTATTATATATCTTGATACATTTTCTATCCCAGCATTGTACAGAATGATCCTCGTCAATTTTTTTAATCCTATTTTAGTGATCCATTTTAAGGTTACATAAATTTTTTTCTTCTGAATCTTACTTGTGGTAATTTTAGGTCTGAGTTTTCTATAACAATTCAGAATCTAGAACTACCCTTCAAAACTGACTAGTATAATTTAATGATTCATTTGGTAACAGTTTAGTTAAAAACTCAACAATATCAGTCAAGAGAGTTTTTACATTTTTTTAATGCTTGAATTAAACAAATTACCAACTTGCAGAACTTATAACTTAAAGTTGCTTGTTATAATCCTCTTGAATTCACTGATTAAACTATAGGTAATTAATGTATAACAGAGTAGATGCTTAGCTTCGTAAACAAAACGAAGTTCTAAAGTATTCGCTCAGTAATGCATTAATTATTTATACACTTGTAAATATTTACAAGTGTTTAGAGAAATCTAGTAGCTCACGTGAAGATGGAATAAACAAATATGAATTATTTATAGTTTTAATTTAAGACAAAATATTTTTTATTGCACTATGAGATATTCATAAATGTCACCTGGCTGTGATCAAATACATTATGTCTCAGTAAGTTAAATTACTGTATAACTCAGTAATTTAATCAGTATGTTTTCATAAATTTACTCAAACTATAAGTTCAGCAAGTGTAATTTGTTTAATTCAAAAATGAAATTTTGCCAATAAACACAGGCGAAATCCATGAGCCTTTTTGTTGTAAAAATGGATACCTGTATATAATTTAATTTCAAGTAAATCGGTCTATATAATACTGATATGAGTTTTAATCAACATCAAGTAATTATATGGATTAATGTGAGTTTTGGACTCTGCAGATGTTTAGTAACAAAGCAATCACATTTGCTTAATAACAATATTTGCAACTAACAAAGGCTTAATAGTTGCTAGAGGCTACTGTCAGGCTACTCTAGTGCGACTAATCCAGTAACACTAATAACATGAAAGTTGTCTACAACAAAATGAGAAACATTTTATTGAAAAACTAACTATTGACTTGCCAAACATGAATTGAAGGAAATTAAAAAAAAAAAAAAAAAAAAATACTAAGACAAAAGATATTTGATCACAACAGGCAATCCTCTAGATCATGGATAGGCAACTAGTGGCCCGTGACCTGGTTTTATTCGGCCCCTAGGTGAATGTTAAAACATTAGATTATTGACTTATTAGGTTATAGGATATAGGTTGAACAGTGCTCTTACCCCCAGTAAGGGCTCTGTGGCTTGCAAAGTGACTCACTTTTTAGATAAGGTCGGAAACTGGTACTGCATTTAGGAGTCAATTGCCTAAGAAGAAATATCCCAAACTGAATAACTTCGGTAAAAAAAATAGTTTCAATGTTTGGAAGCAGTTACCTTTTTGAGTGCACCTTTTCAATAATGACATTTATAAAATCAACTCACCACAAGAGACTAACTGACAAAAATCTTCGAGATGTGCTAAAGGTTGTAACCACTTCAAGTCAGATTGATTTTGATGAAATGTTGAAGATTGTACTTGCTCACAGTGTTCTCACTAAGCGAAGTAGGTAGGCCTACATTCTTACGGATGATTTTAAATTTAAACAAATTAGAGTTTTTTTTCTAATACTGTGTTCTGATTACCGTAAAGAACATGATTAAATATTATATCTATTTTGATCCTCTGTACATTGAACTTGATATTAAATGTACATGAAAATGTTTGCGTAACGTTTATTGATTCATATTATTTAATATACGATGCATACTATAGAATATACATACTGCCTATATTTGGCTTATTGCTCTATGTGTGAAATTAGATGTGCTACTCTCTTCTTCACTGAAAATATTGAAGTAGCCCTTTAGGGTTGAGAAGCTGACCATCCCGGTTCTATATGGTCGCCTAATATGAAAACCTTCTAGAGCTTGCTCTTAGTTTATTAAAAAGATCGTTTCACTGATTGTAATGACAGTAAACTCCACAAGTAATTCGTCTTGGAGAATCTTTATAATTTAATTAATAAACTAAGAGAAAATATATTTAGCATGAAATAAGAAAAATAAACAATATAATATTTTGTAGTGATTATAAATGGGTTAAGTATTTACTTATGCATTATAACCATTTTATTCAGTTAAAAATGAAAATAATTCTTTGAAAGTTATTTTGTATTAATTTACCTGGCAAATTTTTCTTTATTATAACTTTTCTATACATTGGTACATAGATTTCTTTTTAAAATAGGCAAACTTTTTTTCCCTTTAATTCCTTGGGAAATGCTGTAAATTATGTTTGTAATATTGAACGATTAAAATTGAAAAGCATGAATGTTACTAAAAGCATTGTTGGATATAAAAGATATAAAGTAATTGTCTTTATACTGAAAGTATCTTCTCAAGCTAATTTTTTGTAAAGAATTATTGTTTTATTAATTTTTTTTTCAGAGTGTAAGGATTTTTGCTGGTGTTGATTTTGATGAAAAAGGAAATGCAATTCCAATTGGAACAGGACGGTACTGTAGCTGGACACCAGATCCTGATCAACCTCCTTCAGATGACTTTGTATCCTTTGGAGCATATCAAAGAACTCTTACATTAATATGCGACCATGGAGAACCTGGGTTTTTTCAATGGACACCGGATAAAGACACTCCCAACACTGTTTACTATCAGGTATTAATAGTATTCCTTTATCATTACTTTAAGAATGTTAACTTACTTAAAATTGAACACATAATTCTTCTTGTTTTTATAAAAACATATTATGTGGGAAACTTTATGTATATTGCGTCTGTTATTACACACGGATTATGTAGCCTTTGAACTAACCACAATAGCGATAATATCTGATGCTAAAGGGAACTCACTACACTCAAACAGAATGTGGCAAAATATTGTTGGGAAAATGGTGGATTTTTTCATGTCACATCAAATATCCATGAGTTAATATAGACTAGCCAATGGAAAGATGAGCAACCAATACCTTCTCCCTATTACTTAACCAAATTAAAGAATTCTGTGAACAGACGATAAACCTAATTTCCCTCGGTTAATGAACCAAAGTGCTTCACTCCTCATAGCATTTATAAATCAGTACATATTTTACTAAACAAAATAAGTAAGATGATATAGTACATAGAATAAATTTAAATAATCTCCAAATACTAAACCATAGTAAAAAAACTAACCACTACAGAACATTTTGAAATATACAAACATCACACAAAATTAAACATAAGCAACAGCATCAAACAGCCACACTGACAAGCCACTCAAAAAACAATAGATACATTACCACCACTTACCACAACAAATACACACACACACACGCAATTGCTTCTACCTTCAAAAAACTAAATTATCAAATATCATACAAAACAACAAACACTGTAAAACAACACATACCAACTAATAAACACATTTCAACAACAAACCAACTAATAAAATCTATCTTGTATATATAAAATTACATGTAATGACAGCCTTCTACAGACCAAACCTAAGATCATTTAACACCAGATACAAAGAACACATTAAAAACATAAAAGACCAAATCCAAAATCTAACTACCAAACACATATGCAAGCCACCCAACACATACACACAAACATCCAGACTAAATAATATATTGTCCAAATACTAAACCATAGTAAAATAACCACTACAGGAAATTTTGAAATATACAAACATCATACAACACAAAAACAACGTATGTTAAACAACAACATGCAGGGTCAATTAGGCTCAAACAGCATAAAAAAGACTTCTCTAAACTCAAAACTTATTCTTAAGGATGTATAATTTATTTATATCTATGGTAACTAGTTTTAAAAGCATCAAAAGCTAAGTTATAAATATTAGAAAAAAACTTTAAAAATACAGTATTTGTACTGCACAGTATTTGTATAAAGTACTTTGCAAGTGCATATGTATATATACGTATTCCTTCACGGATAGAAAAATATGATGAATAGTTATTATCCGGAGTACCGTTCATTTTGCAGTGCATAAAATCGCAGTTGCGATATTTCGCTAGAATCTCATCTTAGCATTGACAAGGTGAAGCCAACAACAGTTGTAGTGTGAAACAACAACAGTTTTTGCACTTCAACTGTAGTTGGGTTCACCTCATCAATGCTAGATGAAATTCTAGCAAAACGTCGGAACTGTGATTTTTTGCACTGCAAAATGAATGGATGTACTCAGTATAATCATACTCAGTACTCATGCACTCAGTATTTATCATATATATATATATATATATATATATATATATATATATATATATATATATATATATATATATGTGTATGTGTGTGTATGTGTGTGTGTGTGTGTGTGTGTGTGTGTGTATGTGTGTGTGTGTGTGTGTGTGTGTGTGTGTGTGTGTGTGTGTGTGTGTGTGTGTGTGTGTGTGTGTGTGTGTGTGTGTGTGTGTGTGTGTGTGTATGTGCGTGTGCTTGTGTGTGTGTGTGTGTGTGTGTGTGTGTGTGTGTGTGTGTGTGTATGTGTGTATGTATAAAACAACTGTGGCATAATGTTTAACATAAATAAATGAAACCTCTATACCACAAATGACTTTTTTCTTTTATTTAAAACCTTATGTACATTTCCATTGCATAGCAATCATTCTCAGAGATAATTTACAATAAAAATAACTTATAATTATACCTGTAGTTCTACTGTAAATTACCTCTGAGGATGATTGCTATGCAATCGAAATGTACATAAGGTTTTAAATAAAAGAAAAATGTCATTTGTGGTATAGAGATTTCATTTATTTATGTTAACATAATATAGAAATTTCTAAATATTTGTTGGTATTTAGTGTTTTAGCCACCGTTACCTTGGATGGAAAATTAATGTATTAGATGAATGCAACTTACCATTGAAACCTACAGTAGCAAGAACAAATCATGAACAGCCTTCTCTTGTGGATGAAGATGAAGAATTGGACTCACATTCTAGTGTTCAGATCTCTGTGAGGGTAAACCCACAAGCAAATTACACAAGCACCAGTGGATTGACTAACCAAGGGTATATTAATCAAGACACTATATTTAATTATAAGCTAATTTCCCCAGTAATTTCGAAACCCATTGATGATAGCATTTTCTTTAAAAACAAAGTTGATAACAAACAATCAAATTTAAAGAACTCAAATTTGATAGAACCTAACTTTAAAATGATTGAAAACAAGAACAAAATTAATGTAACTAAAAATACTCTTAGTTTATCAGATGAAGCTAGGAGGAGTCTTCCTGAAATAAGAAAAGTTCAGAGAAGAATCAAAACAAAAATAGATAACACAACTACTCCATTATACCAACATGTTTATAATATTAGCAAAGGTTCAACAAATTATAATGTAAATAAAAATGTATTAAAAGTGAAGGTTGATAGACCATCCCATCCACCTGTAATGACCACTGTACATAAACGTCCTTACAGTCATACATCCCTCCTACATAATCAGTCTATTAGACCTCACAGAAAAATAGTTATTAAAAAGCCAATTCACAGAACTCCTTCAGATATAATGTCTTCATCCAAACGAGGTTATTTCACCCAAGAAGCAATTTTAAAGCCAAAGAGAGTTTCTCTTCATCAGCCACAAATTGGAGAGTCACTCTCTGTATCATTTTCATCATCAAAGGTTAAGCCATTGGTAAGTCAAAATAAAATTAATATAACTAATCTGCTAAGAAATTATCCTACTGGTTCATACACATCTGAGAGATTTAATTCAGATTCTGTTATTTTTAAAAGTGGTTTTAAACCAATATTTAAAAACATTTCCGAGACTGAAACACTTGGTAAAATTAAGGGAAATGGCAATGCTAAAACAAATTATAATCACACGTTGGAAAAAAAATCCATCCCTTCCTCTCATATCCATATACAATCAAAAAAATCACCAGACACTATCTTTAGAAAAAAAATGTATAACAGAAAATCAAATGAAAATGAAAGCCAACAAGATGAATTGGATGAAACTGCAATGGCTGCGGAGAGAATGGATACATACTACCTTCCTCCATTTAGCCCAGTTTATGGATCTGGGTCATCGCAAAGTGAACAAGAGTCAGAACCTATTGATGTTGATGAAGATAGTGGAACTATAGTTACCTATGATGGAAAACCTGTTGTAGACAGTCATTTAATTCCACCTTTAAGAGATCTTCAAAGTTATAACAGAAAGAAAACCAAGGGGTCCTCTGCAGATTTAGTACGAAATACACCACAGTTTGGGCCGTTCCGGGGTGAAATTCCACCTCCAGTTCCTACACATGTTCGTTCTGAAAATATACCGCAGTTGAAATTAAGTTCTGATAGTTTACCTTCTCACTCTCTTTCTCTTCAGCTAAGGCCTCAACCAAAGTCATTACTACAAGGAAGAACACGGTTATCTCCAATTTCAAGCTGAAATAAACTCAATGGCTAAAGAAGGACATAGTAAACAAAAACAAAAATTATCTAGAAAAAATAAGTTCTGTTTAATGTTGGGTGTAGAGTTATTTTATCCAAAAATTTTAAAACAAAAGAGTGATTGTGGGTGATTCCTATTAAGGTGTTAGGTATTTTGTAAATAGTATTTGAATTTTATGTAATTTTAGATTTTTTGCAAAACAATTTTTAAAGTGACAAACTATAAGCAATTAACATTTGATATAATGTGACACATATTTTTAAAATTGGAATTTTTATATGGAAATTTCCAGTAACAATAGTGTATACAATAAACTTTATTAAATGTTTCACCAATAACTTTTAAGGAAGATTTTTTTATTAAAAAAAGATGTTTGAATAAAAATAATAAGTATCTATGTTGAATTACCTTCTTTCCAGAATAAAATATTAGTTAGGCTTATCATTTTACATCAGTTACATTTCTCTCCAATTAAGATGAAATCCATTAACTAGTCTTTTCTCAAGTATATTTTATTAACAAGCATTATTAAAATAGTTAATATTTTAACTAATTTGGCATAAAAAATATTTTTTTATAGTTATTAGAAACTTGAAATTTTAGTATCAGTAGTAGCTATCATAAAGTTTCAGTGTCAATTTTTTACATTACACCGTTTATTAAAAATATAGTTGAATTTAAAAACATTAAGTTTTGTCCTATTCATAACGAAACACAAGTAAAACTTATCATTTCAATATTTTTCAAAATATGACAATAAAATCACTAAATGGAAATTCTCTCTTGTTTAATTTGATAACAAACAAAATATTGTACATCAACAACAATTTTATTCTATGTAGGTAGGTGACATCATTGTGCTGAATGGGAGCTGCTTCGCGGAGTTGAAACGGGATGCATCCATGTGACCTATGTACTCATTTATTTATATAGAGAGACAAAAAGGCAGGTATTAGCAAAGGCAGTGACATTGTAACAGTTTTTTAAAGAGTGTTTACAATATGTTAAACACAAATGTGAAACAGTAATAAACTCTGAAAAGAGGAATTCACCAAGAATGCATAAAACAATTCAGTATTTTCAGGAAATCATTATAGCCTAGTTATTACAAAAAAAAACACTACTTGAAAATCATAAAAATATATAATAAATTTCTTGAAACTTTTACCTAGCTAATATTATGTACATGTTAGTTTTTTGACTGTTTAGCATATTTTTACATTGTATTTAGTTGTTCTTAACATTATATCCTGATTTTATTTTGTATATAAGTTATATTTTCATTTATTGTTGATATTATTATAATTATATTTTAAATGTATCAAAAGTAATTAATTTTTTCAGACGTATAATAAAAAAAAATTAATTTTTTAGAGAATTTATTTTTGTTATATACCTAGTAACACTCATCATTTAAAATATTTTATAAACTAATTTTTTGATAGATTAAAAAATTATTGCCTAGCCTGCTCGTGTGGTTTTTAATAACATTTCAATGTTAATACTTTCAGTAAACAATCCTAAACGTTACTAAATATTGCATTCACACAATTATTTTACATCTCAGGCAGAGAGGCCTAAGTAGTGATGTGATCGGGTCAAGAGTAAAGTTAGGGGCCAGCAACAGAAGGAAATTTAAGATAATCTACATTGTGAAATCACTACTCTAGCAAATAAAAATTTACTGCAACACTAATGTGTATAACTATTTCAAACATTTGCTGCTACCGATTGTTAATTTTAATATTTTCAAAACACCTTTAACATACAAATGAACACCAAGGCAAACTTTTAATTTTCAACAGCTCTCTTCAGCCTTTATATTACATCTAGTAGCCCTTTTTACTTTCAATTTCAGGCTTCTCTTTGTTCTGTATATGTCCTATATCATTAACGTATTGTCTCAGATTACTTTATCTCACTCTTTATAGAAATTGGTGCTTATTATACCTTAACTCAATCGAATAACAAGTAAGTTGTATTGTTTATTATTTTTTTATTTTCTTGTCATTTTATAACTATTTGTTTTGGGCTCTAATTGTATTATACTACAATTTACTGATATTTTCAAAGAACTACTTGTCTGAAAAAGGAATTTTCAGACAATCTTGTACCCAGGATCTGATTAGCTCTTGTTTCACTTAATCACAATATTAGCTGTTAATATTGTTTTCTTGGAAAAAATATTGTTGGGTAATAATTCTGGGGGAATAATAGATGTGTTAATAAACATTATGCTTTAATAATCTATAGGAAATGTGCAAGTTATTCCACAGAAAACATAATGGATGTAAAATTAAGAGTTCAGGTTTGAGTTTCGGGGTACAATGGGCCCCCTGAAATAGCCATCCCCATTCAAAGTTAGAGTAAGTAATATTTTAAACACATGTCTATAAGTTTTAAGTGTATAAGTACCTCAAGTTCAAGATTAAAGCAAAAATTGGAAATTATTATATTTACAAAAACATATTGGCAAAAATATTTACTATAATTAACCCTAGAGTGAAGGGGCAAATAAAAGTTACATAAGTAGACGGGCTGGGTCTCACAGACCCAAAACGTAAAAAATCAGTAAAAAATTTTTAACAATTGTAATTGAGTCAAACATATTTTTATACTACTTCTAGGAATGTTTTCAGTATTTCAACACCAAATTCACAAAATAATATTGCTAAAAAAAATTCATAACTATTTATTTACTTTTTTAAACATTTTACTCAAAAGAATTGCAATGATTTTATCAAAGTTACACTAAGAAGCTAAGAGTTGAACCAAAATACTGTGGTTGTTTTACACGCACTATTTAAGAGTAGTTCTAACATTAAAACAATAACAATTACTTAAAATTGAAAAAACAAGTTTCTATGGAGTTCCAAAGTTTTACTTTTTCCAGCATTGACTACACAACATTTCAGCGTGGCCTAGACATAACCAAACTTTACACTCTTTACAAAAGTACTTTGTTTTGTTGTCTTTACACAAGGAACATCTACCACGCTTACCTGGAGCGGATTCTGTTTAGCTTCAGCTTCATACCCGGAAAATTTAGTTGCTAACTGCCGAATCTCTCGTGGTAGGTTATCTTGCTGAGCCCGGATGGTCAAGAAGGGCTGCAGCATCTGTTTTGCTAAGTCCTTGAGAAAAGCTCTCCTGGTTATGGACTGACCATTTGATTTAAACACAATGAAAGCGTTTAAAGCAGCAATGTTCATTGAAGCAAAAAACAAAGTTAATGACCAACATCTCGATTCTCTTGCAATGCTGTATTCAGCACACATAGCATCAGCCACATCAACACCTCCTTTATAGTAAGTTATGATCTGGGCTTCTTCTTTTCCTCAGTAGAAGGGTCGATTTCACTGTCATGGTGCATAGAAGGGTCGATTTTACTGTCATGGTGCATAGATGAGAGTAATATAACACTTTTCGTTTTCTTGGGTACGTAAGATACCATTGTAAATTCTTCTTGGAATCCAAAAAGACTGGAATATTGTTCCTTGTTTCTTGTTGGAAGAAAGCTTGGAGGTATTTGAGACTTATTCTTCCACAGGGTACCCACAAGTGTTAACTTGTATTCTTTCAACAGAGCCTTAGCAGCGTCATAAGAAGTAAACCAATTATCAAGTGTCACGTTACGGCCATTACCTTTGATAGGCTCAACTAACCGGAAGATAACATCATCGGCCTTGTTACTAATCTCGTAAGGACCGTTGGGTTGAGTACCACAGTACACTTCAAAGTTTTTTACATAATATGTCTTCGAACAAGCCAGTATAAAGACCTAAATACCATACTTGGCTGGCTTGTTCGGAATGTACATTCGAAATTTACATCGTCCTCGGAAGGGAACAAGCATCTCGTCCAATGTTGTGCATTCATATGTAGAAAAGTATTTTCTACAATTTGAGACAAGTATGTCTAGAAGCTGTCTGACTGCTGCAAGGTTGTCATAGGGTTTTCAGACATTTCTTATTGTTACGTCATTAAAACGTATACATCTGGAAAGGAACCTAAAACGTCTAAAAGCCATTCCAGCCCTGAACATCTCAACCCCTGTTCCATCAGTCGCCCAAAATTCCCTTACATTCATCCGTCCACCATGTAAAACTCCAGTCAAGTATAAAAGTCCTAAATAGGCTTTCATTTCTACAGCCGAGGTCGGTCGTGCCAGATTGGGATCATCAGTATAATTGTCCTTTACAGAATTGATGAAAATATTAGTTGATTCAACAATCAACTCAAGTAGTGGCTCATTAAAAAATAACGACCAAGAATCTAGTGCAGTTTGAACATTCCTAGCTTCCCTAAGGTTTCCAGGTAAATGAGATACTATATTGTGAGACCGGGTTCTAACAGTTTGTGTTGGTAAGTTTTTTTGCCATTTTGTCTTTTTATCTTTACCAAGGAAATAATTTTGGGCTCTAGGTATACCTTCTGGTGTTGAACTTGAGTCACCAGAACCTTCAGGTATGTGTAGGTCATCACATTCCTCACTGAGTTCTCTCACATAACCAACTGAATTATTCTCAAGTTCATCATTGTCTACTAGTTCAATATCACTATTTGTGTCATGATCACTGTACAATTGAAAGTAAGGGTCTGCGTCTGAGTCACTTACTTCACTTTCAGATAATTCCTCTAATAAAATACGCTCAATTTCACTCGACGTTTCCACTCTTCTGCTACTCATAATGATAAAAAAAGCACTACACTATACACTTCTTGAAACACGTTAATACACTAACAGACGTTAAGTAAATAACAAAAAAGTAACATAAAACAATAATTGGTGAGTGTTGAAAAAAAGTCACTCAAGTGAACGGGCCGGGTCCAACTGACCTACACTATACTTTATCGGGTGACAAATGATGACTAAGAGTCAAGTTGGCAAAAACAATGACACTATCGCTATCTGTGGACTATTTTGGGAAGGTACAGAGGAAACCAGCTATCTACAATACAACTGACTTTATAAATAACCTAATATAGAAGCGCTTGGGTCTCACAGACCCAGCCCATTCACTGTAGGGTTAAATGATACTAAACTAAGTGAATACGTAAGGGCTTACTTCCTGACCCATTTCGAAACAATCAATAGAGGCTTTGCTGTAAAGACTTTGCTTCATTAAAAGAATGATTGTTTCGAAACACGTCAGCAAGTAAGCCCTTATGTATTCACTTAGTCAAGTATCATTTAATTATATTTTAATCAGTGAATTCAAGATGATTACAAGCAAAAAAAATTTTAATGTATATAATAAAATTATTATTATTATAAATATTCAAGTAGAAAATTTAAACATATGTTTTAAAACTATAAAAAAAACAATAAAACAGTACATACTACAGCAGAGCCTTAATAAGTCAGTCTCAGTTAATTCAGATAACCTAAATGATTTTGAAGTAGAATAAAAAAACAATAAATAAGAAATAACACAAATTGAATGAGCACAATTATACATTACATAAAAAGTCTAACAACAAAATAAATGTCTAAGACCTACAGATAAACAAAATAACAAACGTAATGTTTTGTGTGGAATCAAACAGCACGAAAGCAGCTCAAAAAATTAAAAACAAAAATTGACAATTTGTTTGCTGAAAAATAAATTGCAATGGAGTTGGACTGTATATACAATATGTATTCATAGACTGTGCATAATACTATTTGTTTGATAAATATAACAGGAAGTTTTCTGTGAGTACAATGTCTTCTTTTAATTTTTCCTTAATGTCCAGCTAACCCGAATTTTCGATAACCTGGATGGCCAAATTAGTCCAAATCATCAAGGTTCTACTGTACATACATCACAAATGCAATACAAAGCTCACTATAAATGTGGAGTTGACAATGAAGAGGGGTAGCAATACCTGTGAGAAAAAAATATTAAAGAAAATATTTGATGAAAAATATAACTTATACTGAAAGAGTTGGCTTGGGAAGTTCCTAAATTGGTTTAATACAGTAAAATGAAAACTTGTACAATTTGTTATCATTTTACATGATTAGATTAGTCAAGTGAACTATTATCACCTATGAAGAATATAAAAAGCATTGTAAGTTGGTGAGAGCATAAATCTCCCTTGTGTAGGGAAGGATTACGACACATGTTTGCAGAGTTACCTACCAGTAGTAAACATACTCTCTGTTGGGAAAATTAAGAGGTGTCTACCTGATACATCAAGTTATCACAAGAATGGTAGTTGGTTCAAAGGTAGGACAAAAGCAGGGTGTAATAATCTCCTTCTGTTGGGAGAAAACGAGCAGACGGTTCCGCTTATCTGAAATAGACCTTTTTAATTACAATCAAAAAATATTATCTATCTGCAAACCTCGCTGTGAATATATGTGACTGAGATCATGAGCTAAATGTAATGAATGTGTGTTATGTTTATATTTTTATATAATATTTGTTGATTCCATCTTCACGTGAGCTACTAGTTATCACTAGTAACACAACATTAGTACTTTTACACAACAATAAATACTCAGACAACATAATTTACTGGTACTGATACATTGACAATATCATAACATTATACAAAGGTAACACACGCAGAGCACACATATTTCTAAAATACCTTAATTCCATACACCCAAAACTAACATGCACCATCGAAACAGAACAAAAAAACTCTCTCGACTTCCTAGACCTTACAATTAAACAAACAAACACATAAATTAAACATATACCGAAAACCCACTAGTACCAATATGACCATTTACAGTTCCTCAAACCACCCACACCAACATAAACTAGCTGCTTACAACACCATGACATATCGCCTGCTTAAAACACTGTTGGACAAAGAAGAACACTACCAGGAGTTAAACACCATAAAACATATAGCACAAACTAACGGATACAACCCAACATGATTGATAAATTATACAACCGCCTAAAAAATAAACCTAATCACCCAAATACAAACACACAACAGGATAATCCCATAAAATATTTATCAATACCATACAGATCATCCAAAACCCACAATCTAACCAACACACTACAAAAATACAACTACAAAATAGCTTACTCTACACACAACCCTCTCAATAAACAATTTAAACCCAACAGCAAAATCGACGACATTTACAACGCCACTGGAGTTTACAAACTAACTTGCAGTTCGCGCCCCAGTTTTTACATAGGTCAGACAGGGAGGTCATTCTACACATGTTACCAAGAACATATAAAAGGACTAAAAAACAATAACTACCAATCAAACTTCGCCGATCATCTCAACTCCACAAAACATGACTATATAGACATAACATCTAACCTACAAATTCTTCATAAACAACACAGAAATAACCAACACTACACAACCGAACAATACAAAATATACAGACACTTTAAACTATACCCTACACACATACTCAATACACAATTACATTACAACTCACACGCACTTTTTGACATCATAACTCCTAATACCCACTAAATACACCCACACCACTATAATATCCCACCCCCACCCTAACACCCTAACCTACGTAACCTTGAGATCAGTTACGGTCTGAGTTCACAATGGGACACATCTCCCAAAACGGCCATCCTCAACAAACATAAGTAAGTCCTACAATAGGCAAGATTATAAACATTTAAAAGTGTTTATATTTTTGTTGTGAGTGTTTTCTATCACTATGACTGACCACTATCAGGAATGCTGAACAAGTGTAAAGAGTTTGCACCCACTACAAGTAAGTGTGTTGTTATTAAAGAATATAGTAGCAAAGATATATTTTAACTGGAAGTAGTTACTTGGACAATTAATACTAATCATGGTTCAGTAACTATAAACATTTGTCTAGCAATTAATGTTGCTACAATAATTATTCTACAATAACTAACTGATGTTGAGGTTAGAACAGCTTATATACAAACGTTTTGGTTGGTGGTTTTTAGAGTTTCCATTATAACCTTTAGAAATGTCCCTATAACCTTCCTACGAAATACTGAAACAGCACCATTTTTTTTATGATAGCCCTGCATATAAAATACTACTGACACTCAATGTCCCTAATTTCATAAACCAATTCTTATCTTCTACAAGCAATGTCTTAAAAACATTTTTGTTACACGTCCACTTCTTCCTCCTTTGGCCCTCGATTTATTTCATTAGGGAAAGGCTTTAGAGCTTATTTTGATTGTCTCATTTGTTCTTTTAATTCTTTCAATACCATATTTTGTATACCATATTTCATATTTTGTCTAAAATATGGGAGGTAGCTAAAACCCCGTTTGAAACTGACCACCCCTACAAATTTAACCTGAAACTCATGACTTCCACAGAAGCTCCAAAGTCTTGCTGTTGGGCCTAGACTGGAATCCAACCCTTGGGAGGGCTCCATTCAGAGCCTATAGTTTTGATTATTTTTCAAGAAATACTTAGAACTAAAAAACCTTCCTAATGGCCCAACTTTTTGTACTATTAGATTACATTTTATTAGTCAGTTACTTGCCTGTCTTTTATAAACTAGCCAAAAGCAAATATCATCAAACGTTCACCATCCCTTCTGTTCCTTGTCACTTAATAATGAAGCCTGGGCTTGAGACGGTTTAGCGTAGTTAAATTTGTTTCTGATACTTAATTTAATTTGTCTACCATTTCACTAATCTCTTGAGTCTATCCATTCCATGTTATTTCAATAAATGTATAAACTATCAAAGTGATACTTATTTACAAAGAAATAATTTCATAAAAATTAATGTAATACAAATATATACAAGAAATATAAATTAATTAATTACAGCCTCATCGCAAATACTTTGCATTAAAACAATATTAATCTCAGTGTTTATTTAAGTTTATTTAGGTAAATAATTTTTCACTTTTTCTATAAATTTCCACTTTATCCCAGACAATTATGTCTCTACTCTGATCATTTATATTACTCACGGTTATTTCTTTATCTTTCATAGCTGATAATATTAAATTGATTGATTGCTTAAAAACAACTTTTGTAGTTGAAATAGCCAAGTTCAATCAATCTTTTTTAGTTATTTAGTTACCTCCTAGAAATCCACAAATTCAACAATGTAATTGAAATAATTATGGTTTGTGAGGATAGTCTTGATTCCGAGACCTATTCTCTTTTAGGGGATAGAGAGTTGTCTACTTGCAATTCGTTGTATTGTTGTGTACATCAGAAATCCACTATATGAATAAAATTGGTAACAAACAGTGTGTTCAAAGCTTCCAAAGAAAAATAGAATTTTTAATTACCCTCATATTCTTACCATCTGTAGAATTACATTCTTGTTTCTATGTTGGTGAAATATATATATCTTGGTTTTTCTAAAAAGTGAGAAAATGGTAAAAGAAATCTTATGATAAATTGTATGACTGGTCATTTTATCTGTACTTATATTTACGACTTGCAGTTTTTGTGTTGTACATCTTGAGATTTTTCTATAATTACACTTTTAGCATTAACTTGGCAAAACAACCACTACTTACTGATATTTTCAACAAAAGGGTTTCACACTAGGTCAGCACATTATTCAATGCTGTGAGTAATAAACAAGATTCATCAGCATTGAATAATGTGCTGACCTAGTGTGAAACGCTGTGCTGAAAATATCAGTAAGTAGTGTTTTTTTATGCCAAGTTAAATATACCAAAAGTGTAAATATATACCTTGGTTTTGCTAAAAAATGAGAAAATTGTTTTAAAAAAATCTTACTACAGTATAAATTGTATGACTGGTACTTCTGTCATTTTTGTCTGTAATTATATTTACGATTAGATCCAGTAGATCTAAATTACAACCATAAATACGAGTGGCAGGTGATCAAAAGAATCAAAGAAGACTGGACCTTCTAGTTAGATACACAAACTACAATAATATTCTTAGGTAAATAAATAATAGTAAAAATATTATTTTTACTCATATTTTCAAAAAAAATATAACCTTCCTCATGATTTTATAAAATCTATTTTAAATAAAGTAAATAATTTAAATATTCAAACATAGTAGACTCATAGAAAACAAACACTTTTTCTTAAGAATTGAAGGGCCTTTTAGTTATTATGGTATTTTTAATATAAATAGCTATTTAGTAGTAATAAAAATAAAAATTTTTATTTGACCTTGTTTGTTATTGGTTAATTCATCTAAGTTAATGACTGTGATTGCACAGTAATGTTGTAAACTATTTTGACTGAAATAACCCTGAGGTCAAATTAGGGTAGGAATTCCATTTAATTTTTAGATCAAGGTAAAAGAAAAACCATATAATTACTTGTTTACTTATTTATATTACAATCAATTAATTAAATTTTTATATGTAATGCAATTATATGTATTTTGTAATTTGATTTTATCTTTAACTTGAGCTCCTAGTGCACTTACACATTTTACATTCAGAACAATATTTAAAAACTTGAATATAGTAACATTTACTTTGATTTTATATGAAGACAGCAATTTCAGGAAATGTATCCCTTTGTTGTCCCCCTCAAACTGCAACTTAGTGTTGTGATGTGTCAGCAAAGAGAATTGTCTCCCAAAATGGCCATTCTTAAAATTAAAGTAAGTACTACTAATGAAAAAATTTAACACATTGCTAGAGATGCTAATGTATATAAGAATTATAATTTTATTTGGCAATAATGAGCACATGAATATTACAAAATAAAAGGTAAAACGTTTTACTTAATATTATCTTTCAAAGAAACTAAGTAAGATTAGTTTGATACTTTTTATGATCTTGATCTTTTTTCTCTCATTTATATTGGATATTAACTGTACCAAGGTATTTTTGTGTGTTGTACAGTGTCCAACTAGGTTTTTTTACTATGTAAAAGTATTTTATAATATTGTACATTTTAACCAAGATTGGATGTTGTATATGTGTGTCGTAATTTTATTTTATGTAAATAAATAAACTGTGTTTAATTTGAAGAAGCAAGAGAAAGAGAAAGAGTTGAAGGATGGGAGATGGGGTTGAGAGAGAGAAAGTGAGTGAGTTGATGATCCTATTTTTGTTGTTGTACATTTATATTTTATTTTGATTTACAATTTCTTTTTTTTACTTTTCATAGAATTATTTTGAAAAGTTGTTCTTGATATAAAACAAATAGTCAAAAGTCAGAAAAATAAAAGAAATAGGGAAGAAAGAGAAATGGTATTATTAGAATGGTTCAGTTATTACTCTTAATTGTTGAATGAAAACATCTCTTGAGAATAAGAATAAAGTGTATAACATTTTCTAATAATTAAAGCAAAAACTATAAATGAATTTTTATAACATGAAATTAAAACTGAATAATATCATCATGAAATGATGACAAATAAAACAAAAAATTTGGTATGCTGAAATAATAAATAACCTCCCATACTGAATTTTTCAAATTTAAAGTATGTAGCGATGGAAAACGTTCTATTTCAGTAAGTTTTCACAAATTTACAAAATTTAAAGTTTGGATAGTCATAAACTAATGTTAAAGTGATTAATTAAAGTATTTGATAATACTAAATGAGATATATAAATGTATTAAATTTGTGGGGAACATAAATAGGTGAAAATGGTACGTCTTATTAAATTCATCTTGTATACACACACAGACACACACACACTTAATACAGAACAAAATAAAATAAAGAATATTGTAAAAGTAGTAATTAATATTTAGTTATGTTAAGTTAGAAATTTTAAAGCATAACCGACAAAGAGAGCATAACAAATTTAATGTCAACTTATTGTTATAAATCACTATTTTGGAACATGTTGGTGACATAAGGGTGATTTTATTTCTTCTGGAAGTTGAACTATTTCAGTAAACAAAGATGTTAGAGTTTCCAACTGGTAATGTCAAGAAACTCATTAAAGTAGGGTATAACCTTATAATAACTCACAAATTTCAAAGAGCAAACCCCTTTGGCAGAACTTTCAGTCCTCGTTCAAACATTTAGTAAAATGAACTCTGATTGGCTGATTACAATTAAGGGGAGGGGATAGAATGCCTGATATCCAATGGGGAAGTACATCCAGGGAAAAAACTAAGTTATTAACTGTAAGAGAGTATAGGTATGTTTTGGGAGGACTCTTGAAAAAAAATTCAAGCAGCAATATGGATGAGTTAATTAATGGAGTAAAGAAAGAGCATTCTGGAGAAAGTGGTAGATTCATGTGAGTTTTGTGTCATGTATTAAAATTCCAAGGCAACGGCAAGAGCACCTGGAGAACTCTCAAACACACAAGTGAAACGAAATTTTGTTAAATTTTATATCTTTCAGCCAAACAGAAAGATTTTAGTATTTTATAGTCAATTTTTTATAAATTACATTCAATTCTTACTTAATTCTTAATCATGTTTTTATTATTTTGCCCCACTATTCATGATAGAAATATCCCAATAAAGCGACCTACAAGATTATAAAAGTAAACGTAACTTTTGTATTGAATAATGTTATTAATAAAAGAACATAAAGGCTCAAAATTTCAAACTAATTCAGTGAAAATTGATTTTAGTTATTATAAGTTGTGTGTTGTTATTGAATCATTATAAATTTATTTGTTAGCACTATTTGGTACATCACATTATTTTAAGCCATAATAAATAGGTTCTTTGTTACATTTAAATATTATTAACAGTTAAATAAATTAAACATAATAAATATTATATATAATTTTTTAAATATTTTATATTTTATAGATACAATATTTTTCTTTTCTTTTATAAAATTATCAGTATTTTAGAAACTGTCATTATCATTGATTGTTTATTTGTAAAATTTGAAAATTGTTCTCATTTAAATTTTACTCAAAAACTGTCATTAGCTATCTAAAAATTAACAGAAACTATAGGTTTATGGTAACATAAAAACCATGTCAGAACTTTTAAAACAAATATTAATAAGAACCTAGTAAAAACGGTGTCAAGTGTGGTTCCATATCACGTTGTGTGTGTATTATGTTCACTAGATATTGTAATTATAACCTTCTTTTGAAATTAATTAATAATTTTAGTGTATTATTAGCAAAACTAATATTGAAACCCCTTCTTAGAATCATTGGAATGCAACATACTAATAAATACCTTTAATAAACACAGGAAACAAAATAATAACTTTGTGAAAATTATACTTTTTATGAAACTTTCAGTTTTCTTGTCCAAGAAAAAGTGTTTACTCTTTGAAAAAGATTAGACTATTATTTTTATATGGAAAACAATAAAATGTTCCGAACATCTAAGTTAACACTGCAAACAGGACATATAATCAAGAAAAAAATTACACTTTTTCTATTAACTTGGCAAAAAAAACTTCAGCAGGCGCATTTCACACTAGGTCAGCACATTATTCAATGCTGTGAGTCATGAATGAAATTGTTGCTCAGGTGTGTTGTGTTGGTGTGAGTCTGTGGTGTATTGGTGTTCTGTGGTGAGCTATTGTTCAAAGAGTAGCTGTTAATTATGTGTTCAAATATAGTATTTGACTGTAAGGGGTATTACGTCATTTAGAATGTGTTGTGGATAGTATTTTTTGGTGTTTGTACGTCTCTTAGTTTTCTATTGTGTGTAGTTCGTTGCATTTTTTAATGTAATGTAAGATTTTTAGGATATCTATGTTGGTGTGTGAGTGTAGTTGGTTTTGTATGTGTATGTTGAAATTGATTTGGATTGTGTCTTTTTTGTCTTTTATCTGTTCATTGTATCTTGTGGTACATCTTCTCACTGTTTGTCCTATGTAAAACTGGGGCAGTTGTTGTATTTAATCTTGGGTTAATGCATGGGTATGTTGATTAGTCTGTGTATCATGGAATGAAAGGCAGCATGTTTGTGTTGTAAGGGGCGATTGGAAGTGTTGTGTATAACTCTGTCAGTAGTGGTGGGTTTTCTGTATATTTTGAATGTGTGTTTGTTGTTTTGCTTTGATATTGATATCTAAGAAGTTGATTTTGTTTTGTTTTTCTGTTTATAGTGTGAAGTTTATGTTATTGTGTAATTTGTTTATGTAATTGTAGAAGGTGTTTATCTGTCTTATGTTGCCATTGTATAAGATTAGGATGTCATCTATTATATATTATTTTGTGGGAGTATTTTTTTGTTGCTTATTGTAAGTTTTTGTTCTAGATTGTTTATGTATATTTCTGATAATATGAGATAGGGGATCCCATAGGTAGGCTTTTGTTTAAAATATCCAACAGAATTAAAAAACGCCTACACAGTTCAAGAACACACTAGAATAAATATGACAGGACAGGAGTTTACAAGATTACAGGCAACAACTACCCCAGCTTTTACATGGGACTAACAGGGAGAACATTTACCACAAGATAACACAAAAAAGACACAACCGAAATCAAATTTTGCTATACACATACAAAACAGACTACACTAACACATCAACATAGATATCAATGCACAAACTAAATACAACAGAAAACTACGATGTATATAAACACCACAAATATTATCCACAACGCATTCTAAACGACAAATCACACTCATAATCAAATACTATATTTGAATACATAATTAACAACTACTCTATGAACAATAACACATCACAGAACACCAATATACCACAGACTTACACCAACACAACACACCTGAGCAACAGTCTTATCCGTGACTCACAGCATTAAAATAATGCGCTGACCTAGTGTGAAAAGCATCTGTTGAAAAATATCAGTAAGTAGTGGTTTTTTTTGCCAAGTTAATAGCTTTACCAAGTGTAATTATAGAAAAACCTCAAGATGTACAACACAGAAACTGCAAAAAAATTAACTTATCAAAAAACAGTAAAAGTTTTTGAGCATAGAATTTGGTAGTGTTGAAACCGGATTATTATGGCAAATTAAAGGAAACGATCTGAAGCCCTTCGATTTTCAAATAAAGGTTTTGTAACGTATAGTGGGGCTTAGAACCAGAAGTAATGAAAATATTTTTACAAAACACAAAATTGAGTAAGGGATTTTTAAGTAGAAATTACTTGAGAGTGGCACATTTGGAAGTGGAGAGAAGAAAATATCATACTATTGACTTCAAGTGTAATACGTATAAACCTTCCTATGAACATAATTGAGTAGGTTCACTTCTGGAATGCTAATCTGTATGTGCAATGCAATGATGCTACCCTAAGCCCTGGACCAAGGAGAACTATGTCTTCACCTCTATTCTACAAATTTATATATTTCTTTTCTGCAATTCTTTCAGTATTCTTTGTAGCTAATCTGATTGATCACAATAAAATAAATATATATTAACATTTGTTGATTCCATCTTCGCATGAGCTACTAGTAATCACTTACACTTTAAAAAAATGTTTTAACTTGCCTATAGTAGCACTTACTTTGCTTGTTAAGGATGGCCGTTTCGGGAGATGTGTCCCTTTGTCAACTCAGACCGTAACTGATCTCAAGGTTTACATAGGTTAGGGTGGGGGGTAGGATATTTTGGTGGTGTGGGTGTATTTTGTGTGTATTAGGAGTTATGATGTCAAAAAGTGCGTGTGAGTTGTAATGTAATTGTGTATTGAGTATGTGTGTAGGGTGTAGTTTGAAGTGCCTATATATTTCATATTGTTCGGTTGTGTAGCGTTGGTTATTTCTGTGTTGTTTATGAAGAATTTGTAGGTTAGATGTTATGTCTGTGTAGTCGTGTTTTGTGGAGTTGAGATGATCGGCGAAGTTTGATTGGTAGTTATTGTTTTTTAGTGCTTTTATATGTTCTTGGTAACGTGTGTAGAATGACCTCCCTGTCTGGCCTATGTAAAAACTGGGGCATGAACTGCAAGTTAGTTTGTAAACTCCAGTGGTGTTGTAAATGTCGTTGATTTTGCTGTTGGGTTTAAATTGTTTGTTGAGAGTGTTGTGTGTGGAGTAAGCTATTTTGTAGTTGTATTTTCGTAATGTGTTGGTTAGATTGTGGGTTTTGGATGATCTGTAAGGTATTGATAAGTATTTTATGGGATTGTCATCTTATGTGTTTGTATTTGGGTTATTATGTTTATTTTTTAGGCGGTTGTATAATTTGTCTATCATTGTTGGGTTGTATCCATTTGTTTGTGCTATATATTTTATGGTGTTTAACTCCTGGTAGTGTTCATCTTTGTCTAGTGGTGTTTTAAGGAGGCGATATATCATGGTATTGTAAGCCGCTAGTTTGTGTTGGTGTGGGTGGTTTGAGGAACTATGTATGGTCGTATTGGTGCAGGTGGGTTTTCGGTATATGTTGAATTTATGTGTTTGTTTGTCTGTCCGTTGAGTTGTGAGGTCTAAGAAGTTAAGGGAGTTTTGTTGTTCTGTTTCGATGGTGTATGTTAGTTTAGGGTGTATGGAATTTAGGTTATTTGGAAATATGTGTGCTCTGCGTGTGTTGCCTTTATATAATGTTATGCTACAAAATAGCTTACTCCACACACAACACTCTCAACAAACAATTTAAACCCAACAGCAAAATCAACGACATTTACAACACCACTGGAGTTTACAAACTAACTTGCAGTTCATGCCCCAGTTTTTACATAGGCCAGACAGGGAGGTCATTCTACACACGTTACCAAGAACATATAAAAACACTAAGAAACAATAACTACCAATCAAACTTCACTGATCATCTCAACTCCACAAAACACGACTACACAGACATAACATCTAACCTACAAATTCTTCATAAACAACACAGAAATAACCAACGCTATACAACCGAACAATATGAAATATATAGGCACTTCAAACTACACCCTACACACATACTCAATACACAATTACATTACAACTCACACACACTTTTTGACATCATAACTCCTAATACACACAAAATACACCCACACCACCAAAATATCCCACCCCCACCCTAACCTACGTAAACCTTGAGATCAGTTACGGTCTGAGTTGACAAAGGGACACATCTCCCGAAACGGCCATCCTCAACAAGCAAAGTAAGTGCTACTATAGGCAAGTTAAAACATTTTTTTAAAGTGTAAGTAACTATATATTGTCTAATTTCTAGAAATGCTGGTGTATTTTATAAAATATTACCACTCTAAATAACAATACACTAATGATACTATTTTCATAGAATGTCAAACAAAACAGTACTAAAGGTTTTCTGTGATTTGTCTGGTTATTTTTAGCCAAGAACTGCTAACAAAAAACTAGGCCTAATTATTAGTCAATGTTACAGAATTATTACTACATAAAGATTTGCCTTTCAATTGAAGAAAGCTTTCTTTCATAATTATCAGAATAAATGAATACTATAACATTAAAAAAAAAAACAATATGATTTCAATTGCCCTAAACAATAGATTGTTAAACTGTATTAGTCAGCAAAGTAATGACTCTTCTGCAATGTGAAGTTAATGTATTCAATGCCATATAGAGGTAGTTACTTGCCATAAGTAGTTAGTATGTTTTGTCACATATGGCAACTTTTGTATATTTTATAAATTTTGTATTTATAGTATTAGCAGGTAGACAGTGTTAAGAAGTCATGTTTATAATTAATATTGTAATAAAATATTTTTTCTTTTTTTATATTGTTGCATTACAGTTTCGGGTTAAAAATATTAATAACTAAAAACAGTATAACATTATTACACAGAAGCACATCTTCTTGGGGTATTCAGTAGAACAGCCCCTCTCCTACAAACTTCTTGAGAATGGAGTTGAGATTAGAAACTAATTTATACCTCCAAGGAAAATTGTAAATGAAATACCTAAATGAAATTTTGTGACACTTTAACCTTAAAATAATTTGATAAAAGAAATGAGTTGAATTTGTTATTAATTTAAATACTATAAAAATTAAGGAGTACTCAATGAACATTCAATTTAAATACATGTACATGTTGATATTTATTTTGAAAATCAGATTAAAGGATTTCATAAATAACAAGGCCTTCAAAGTAAACATTAAATTTTCACAAACTAAAATTCTATAAGGAAGTACTGAGTCTTTGAAATGTCATTGAAAATTTGTTGAAAACTTCATCCTGTAAAAACGATTTATATATAATGTTTTCTTATATAATAATAAAATACCACTGAGGTTATTGAAATACAAGAATTATTTATTTAAGAATTTGATGCTATATTCAATGTCTATATTTTTAGGGCAGCAAGATGAACTTGGCAATGCCTATAAATATAGCAACAATGCTATTTCTAATTTAACATATGATTTATATCTTCCATTATTACATTATTTATTCCTGATAACGTTGGTACTGTTTATCAACAAAAAGCTTTAAATAAAAATTAATTATTCTTGTACTTGAATAACCTCGGTTGCTTTTGATGTATATACATATATATATATATAGACTTCACTTGCTCTTCTACTGTTGTTGGGTTCACCTCGTTAATGCTGGATGAGATTCTATCGAAACGTCGGAACTGCGAATTTATGGACTGCAGAATGAACAGATGTACTCCAGATAGTAACTATTCATCATATATATATATATATATATATATATATATATATATATATATATATATATATATTCTAGATATATATATTCAGACGGACGTAGCATCCACAGCAGAGAACAATCAGTGATTCGACAATGGTCAAAGACCGAAAGGTACCTCATCACTCAAGGTAAAATTATTGCACTTAATGGTGGATAAAATTACTCAAAATTAGTGATTTATTAGCTTCATATATATATATATGAAGTTAATATATTACTATTGTAAATACTGTTATCCACCCCTAAGTACAATAATTTTACCTTGTGTGATGATGCACCTTTCGGTCATTTGACCATTGTCGAATCACTGATTAATTTGTTTCAATTTTTCTGGTGTGGATGTTCGGTCCGTGATGTTGGTATTTGTTGACGTTACACGCATATTCTCTTGAGTTGCATGTATAATGTTTTTGAATAGTATGTCTTCTATATATGTTGTCTGTAGGTTCAATATAATGGACAACGTAAAATATATACACACACACACACACACACACACACACATATATATATATATACATGTACGCCATAGGTAGAACATTTAGACACTCTTTGTTAGTTTTAGTTTTATTTCTCATCTACGCTCCCATTATCAGAAGAGGTTGTAGCGCATATTTATTGTCTACTCTCAGTTGTCTGTCAACTGTAGAGAAAAAATACCTTGAAGTCTAATATTTTTAATATTTTATGAAAATATTTATGTAAAATTTGTTACAATAGTGGCAATTTAAAGTAGCTTTTAGGTTGTAAAAAGTATTATAAAAAGTTTATAATCGTATGGGTTTTATTGCCATGCCTAATTGTCTTTGCTATAACACAAAGTAAATAAATATTTTATTAATTCATTCATGTTTTGTTTTATTCTGGCGTCATCTTATTAGGAGTGAAGCCTAGGAACAGATTTTACCCATCAGAGTTTATATACAGATGACAACTATAGAGGTGCTGACTTTTGTAAAACCATTGGGCGGGCAAACCCTTTTTCAACACTACATCTTAAACGCACTATATTTTATTTCAGGAATTTATTGGAAATAAATACATCTATGTTTTTCTTATATGTGTAATAAATAGTTAAAATATTTAATACAATAATTTCGGATTCATCCTATAGCACTTTTGAAAATGTGTTCAACAGTACATCCTTTATACTTGAATAATTATTATTTTCCATGCTTTTTTATTATTTTTAAATAATCAAATCACTAGTGCAGAAGTGATTCTATACTATGCAGAAGTGATATCACTATGTTCAATATATATATTACTGTATATTATCATTCATATAGAGAAACATAGCCAGTAAACAACCATGATTGGTTTTATTTACTAACCTTCACCAGTTAATCCATTAATAACATTATTTTAAAACATTTTTATTGTTTATTTAAAGACTGCGACAGCATAAAAATGTCCCGCAAAACACCATTCTAGGTTTTTTAAATCAAGTCGTACAGTATATCAGCAGCACCTGAATGCACTAAATGCTAAAAACAATCTACTCTATGAAATAATTTTTTAGTTTAATAATTGAAATTTACAATTCTTTAGTAGAAATTTAATTTGTTTAATGGATAATTATCAAATTTATTGTTAGTCACTGTTAGTAAAAGGCGTGTCGTGCTGTTATGAATAAAATTGGTTTTTATTAAACATCTATTTAGTTTCTGTGATTTTTCATTTACAAAGTTTTGTTCAGAATAAAATTTTCTACTGTTTCTTGGTGAAACAACAAAGTTATTGTTGCCCAAAGATGAACAAAATTGGGTTTTCACTCCATTTTGCATTTGACACTGGTTTTCTCAAAAATTACTTAACTTACAGTTCTGGGACCTGTTTTATTCACTTTATCAGTCAAAAACCATAAGAAACAATTGAACTCACCCCTTAATCTTTTACCAGAATTTCAAAAGGACCTCGTTTTACATGGTGAGCTGAAATCCGGACGAAATCTTTCGCTAGGCGTGACTTGCTAACGAAGCATTTCCGGACCCAAGTTTATATAAACGTTTTCCATTATGTTTACATTTAGAATGAACTCCCAAAGTTTCTGCATATCTTTGTGAATCACTCTGTATAAATTGACTGTTACATTCAAAGAAGGATAGAGCCTCAGCCGAACGACAGGGAATCTAGTTAACCTGCTCAACGAGTTATCGAAAGAAGTTTCAGTGGGCTTGTTCGTGAAATGGAAAGGGAAAAAGCGTTTTCAACTGATGAGAAATGGATGTCATTTTAAAACATTCTATTTCTTATCTTATTTGCAGTTATTTATTGTCAAGACATTTAGAGATTTGTTCACAATATTGCTTAAATGGCTAAATCGTCATCAGTAATTTGAACTACATTATGTTATATTGTATAAAATATAGCACTGTACGTTGTAAATTGTAGTTCAAATCCCTGATTATGGCAAGTTCGTTTAAAGGTGTTTGGTGTAATAAACGCTTTCATTGTGAGTTAATTTTATTCTCAAGTTATCAGAAATGTAATATTGAATGAATCACATGATGCGAAACAGATAGCCAAAATGTAGGACAGAAGTCAGCTGGGGGGCCGTAAACAAGTCTTGGATAAGAGGCTATACCCGAACTAAGAAAATACAGTAAAAGCTCTTTTATATGGCATTCTATCATCCGGAACGTTCTGTTAACCGGCACATTTTCAAAACAAATCAGTACAGCACCCTTTTTTGTTGTCACAAGATGTGACTCACTGGAAATACAGTACAAAATAGGTGTCAATTAACCAATCTAACCAAGAAATAGTTCAAGAAAAAGTAAACGTTTCAAGGAGTAATGCTGCAGCTCGGGCTACAACACTCGGCTCAGGAAGTTTTGCAGCTCCATATGCTTCATTCAAAATGTGTTCAAAATTAAACATCGCGTATCAGGCAGTCAGACATCCGTCCTTTTTTTAAATAATCATTAATACATTCTAAAATCATTAGTCTTTGTACAGTTAAGTGTACTGGTGAATGTTTTATTTTAATATTGTATGAACAAAAAAGGTTTTTAGCACTAATTTTTTTCTTCAATCTTGTTCTTATAAATTTTGCTTGCGCGAGCGTGTACTATTATTAATACATACAGAAATGCAGTAACTGGATACGAACAAATATGGAAGGTAATATTTCCACTGTACATTCAATTTCCCCTGATAGGTAGCATAGTGTTATGCACAGTACGTACTGTATGTTATACAACTGTACTGTGTGTATATATATATATAGTGTTTGTATACACAAACACACCAGCCATTATGTTGGTATAGATATATAGATGACATCTTCCTAATTTGGACACAGGGTGCTTCAACAAACACTTGAGGCATTTTTAGACAGCCTGACACAATTCTTCACACTTCAATTTACCTGGGAGAAATCTACATCAGCCATCACCTTTTTGGATGTAGAGGTAACACTCCAGGATGGAAATATCAACACAGGAATTCACATCAAACCGACAAACCACCTACAATATCTCCATTTCGACAGCAACCACCCAATAAACATAAAACGATCCATTCCATACAGTCAAGCAATCAGGGGTAAGAGAATCTGTTTGAATGATAGGGAATTGGAAGATTTTAATAGAAAGATATCAACAGCCTTCCAGAGAAGAGGATACCCAAAAAAACTCATTGAAAACCAAATTCATTCAGCACAATCCTCGGTTCACCATAAACCACAAACAGAACAAAACAAACTGTCTTTAATAACAGACTACCATCCTGGTCTACATAAACTCAACAAGATATTGAGAGATGGCTTCAAAATTCTTCAAGCTTCCGTCCACACCAAAAATCTTTTCACCGATCCACCGCAAATTTGGTACAAGCAACCTCCCAACTTGAAAAACATCCTAGTACATCCTAAACTACCAGACCCTGATGCAGAGAAACCACACAAACTTCCTCATGGCTCCTTCCCATGCAATAGACCTAGATGCAAGACGTGTCCAATACACCACTCAGCAAATAGTTTCAACAGCCAAACAACAAAAATGGTCTTCAAAATACAGGGTCATCATAATTGTACATCGAAAAATGTCATATACCAGCTACAATGTAAACTTTGCTCAGCACAGTACATAGGCTTGACCACGGATGGTCTGAATATCAGAATGAATGGCCACAGACATGATGTTAAAATTATGAATATGGATAGACCAACAGCTCAACATGCTGCGAGTCACAACATCACAACTTTTGATGACTGCTATACCACAAAAATAATTAAATCACTCCCCCCTGATTGCATTCCCTCAGAACTGAGAAGGTGGGAACTATCATACCAGTGGTATACCAAGTCCAGAGAATCCCCTAACATCAGATAAATCCATTCCTTTTTTTTTTTTTTTTTTTTTTTTTTTTTTTTTTTTTTTCTTTCCAAATAGCCTTATCTCTTTTCCCCTGACAGACTTATATAAACTATAATCACTCATATGCTCATGGAAACAATATATATATCTTTAATCTGTGCATCTGTGACATCTGATTTCTACTCTACACAATCTGTGATTACAATTATTTTATTTCATTCTCTCATATTTCTTTTTGTGTTTTCTCTTCAATTGACAAAGACCACTGTGTGGTTGAAATATATCATTGTTTAAGTGCTTTTATGTGTTTCTATTTCAAGACTACAGTGTGGACTCTTACCAAGGTAAGTCTGTCAGTCTCCTAGTCCAAAAGATCTATATATATTTATATACAGTCGAACCTCCAGATAACGAAATCCTCTATATAACGAATTGTTCCCTTGTCCCATGACATTTTAGAAGTCATAATGCTTATTTACCTCTATGTAACGAATTTCGGACCTCTCAATAACGAAGTTTTGTCTTCACTTCAACCGAAGAAATGTAGTGTTGTATAGGCAGCTCACAATGTCATTTCCAGGGAGTTGTTTATTTTCAGCAGGAAGGTCAACAAAACCAAGAATGGTAGGCGAAACACATGTCGGCAATTGACTGCATGTTATAGTTTGGTTCAGTTAAGAATACAGTGACTCATCGGTTAGGAGTTATAAGAACTCAGCATTTATAGATAGGCCTACTGTACAGGCCTACAGTACATTCCCATCCTCCCACCATTTTTTTTATCACTGATTTCAATGTTGCAGTATCATTAGGACACTGTGGCTTTAACGCAATTAACGGTTGGAAAAGGAAAATTGCACTTTTCATCCACAACTGCCCTGCACATCCGCATAACATCAATTCCAAACTGAAGAGTGTCAATGTGTTTTTCTTTCCACCAAATGTTACATCGATACTTCAACCAGTCGATCAGGGAGTAATAAAAAATTTAAAGCTACACTACAGAAAAAGAATTTTAAAAAAGATTGTGACTATAAGTTTTCATAAGCATTAGATAACTTATCATAATAGCCTATACAGAGTAGACCCTATGAAAAATATTGAATATGGATATCTAATACAGTACAATGAAGAAACATTCTGAAAACATCAATAAAACATTTTTAATAACTTGAAATTCAAATAAATTGAGACATTATAAAACATTATCCTATGTTAACATTGGCCTATCACACTAACTACGCCCGCGATATTATACTGTTTCCCTTTTATTACCAAACGTAGGTAGTGCGGTATGCGTAATAAGGTAAGATCAGTAAGATTGGGGGGACATTCTTGACGACACAACCTCTCAATAACGAATACCTCTCTACAACGATTTTTTTCTCTGGATAATCGACTTCGTTATACAGAGGTTCGACTGTATATACAGTATGTATATATATATATATATATATATATATATATATATATATATATATATGTATATATATATATATATATATATATATATATATATATATATATATATATATATATATATATATATATTATAACGAAATTCATTAAGTTAAGAAAACTGTTAGAAAATATTTGAACTTGTGGGATATACCTAGCTAGCGCTAGTCTATTGTCAGATCTATCGGCAGAAATAAGTTACTGCACACACACCTGCAAGTCATAAATAAAAATAATTCGAAAGGGGTTCATTGTAAGTAAACCAAGACGTGCCTCGTTCATGGGAGAGAAGCTTTACCTAGACATCCACGGACCAGGGAAATTTATGACTAGGAATCCTTGAGAATACAGAAAAAACACATGCACCTGTGGGAAAGTTCAATAAATTCCCACGAAGCCAAAAAGAAAGTGAGGGAAGCGTCAAAATTTCATAGGCTAGCCAGAGTTTAAGCGCCATAAGGGAGCCAATCAAATTGGAAGAGGGGATGAAACCCATACGGATACCAACCAAGGGAAACAGGAGGAAGACAGTCAATTTTCAGTACTCGAAAGGGTCAAGTTGTAGGACTCGAGGGAGAAGTAATGTTAAGTTTTAGTAAGAAATATCAAATTCAAACAAAGTAACGTGGCAATTTAAAGTAAGGGAGATTATTAAATAGAAAGTGAAGTATAAAGAGGGAGATTAAAGGGTAACCAGTGAGGTTAAAATAAGGGAATGATTAATAAAGTCAGTTACGGAATAGAAGCATTTCGAGAAATTAAGAAAAGTGAAATTGATAGGAAAATATTAATAAGTGAATTTGTGTCAAGTGAAGTGAAACAAGGAACCACGCAGGTAATAAGCAATACATTTATTTTAACTTAAAGCCAACTCTTTAAAGCAACAAACATTAAGAATCTTTTAAACTTTAGACATTCCTAAAAAAGTCATAGTTAATTGAAATATAAAATTTACCAAACCAAGTGCAGTAACTTATACACGCCCTTAGATAGCTAAAGAAAGTAAATTTAGAATTGTTAAAAAAACTAATAGTCAAATAAGAGTCTTGATGCCTATCGGCAAATATTAGAGTTAGTACAACGAATTATATGAACTACCTGTAAATGCAATATTGATCTCAGGAAAAAATAAATCTGTAATTATAAAAGCAAGTAGCTGGATTATTAATTTAATTTCCTAAGAGTCAAAATATCCTGTAGAGAAGCATTAAGTGAAGGTACGTTATAATATATATATATATATATATATATATATATATATATATATATATATATATATAACTAATAATAGCCTATAACATAAAGGCTATATAGGTCTAGTTCTGTTATGAGGAAATTTTCTATAATAAGCAACATGCCGACCCCGAGGGTGCCGGATATTAGAGCTTTTACTGTAATATGGTTCTACTTAGGAAAATAAAATTTAAATTCTCCCAAACTCTGTCAACAGGAAATAGACTAGTTAATTTAAATGTTTTTAATGTAAATAATCTAATTAAAATATGCTTCGAATTATGAATATTTATAAAATGTTTACCTTAAATATAATCTATATTGATTGATTTTAGATCTCTCTAATCCTGTTTAAATGTTTTCCAGATAAGTTTATAGAAATTTTGTACCAACTCACTGGGATTCCTAGAGTAAGCAGGAAGTTCCTTGTGTTAATGATAGTTAATAACAGAAGTAACTCCTAATGAGGATTTTATAACTTTCCTGATATTAACAAAAATTCCACAATATACGACAGTGTTTCCATTTCCTGACAACAAACTTGTTTTAATACTTTTTTCTGTTGTCTACACACAGTAAGGGTTCTGTTAGTCAGTGGCGGCTGGTGGCTAAAGCCTAAGGGGTTTGAAGATCGTAAAGTGTCAGGTTTTTAAGGAAATGAAATCGTAATCATAAAAACAAGGCTGTTATACGGAAATAGTTAGAAACTGCTTAATACATTGTGATTTATTCTATTGTAGGAAATATGATAGGATTTTTATTTTATTTTTACTTATTTAAGACACAGGGTCTCAAGTAATGGGTTTGTTTATTAACAAACCAATTTTTCAATTCATGCTTAACTGTGGAACAAATTCGGAGCGGAGCGGCAAAGCGTCTCTTCTGACGGAACCGATCTGTTCGCACCCTAATAAATCCTTACGGCGCTGCCTGGTTGTTTCAAATTGTCCAGACTTTCCAATACCTCTTCTCTATTAAGAGTGTCATCACTGGGTGTTGCAGGTTTCCCTGCAATCAGGCCGAATGAGACTGTCTGCGATTGAACAAACGGTCGCTGCGGTTCTGACGTTTTTATTGTTATTAATAATGATGGATTATGTTAAATAATGAATAATCACTCATAACAATGTAAATAAGTCTTACATAATAATGAAATGTATGCCAAGTATCGATATATTCACAATGATCGATATACTCACAATTATCGCTATATTTGGTGGTTACGCAACCCTGCAACCTGCCCACGAGCTGCCACTGCTGTTTTTATGTAATAACCTTTTTTCTTAAACGCCTTTTAATTAGATTTTAAGTAGGACTTCACGAACTTGAGGGTTAAATTTTCGAGTGGGGCCCAAATTCTAATCAAACGGAAAGAGAATTATTTCACACACCCACTCATACGTATACACATGAACAACATTCGTATGAAAGTCAGTCGGTCTATATACCTGTTGTTTTAAAATAAACATAGTCCCTAAGGAGAATAACACTTTATTCTTGCATCCAAACAAGATAACCTCCTGTCATTATTAAAAACATTTCTTCAAAAGCTGTTAAAAGCCAAAAGCCCTTTTCCCGCAATCCTACACGCTGTGCAGTCTCCGTGGGACGAGTTTCTCAAACTGACTTCGAGAAAGAAATGTTACATATGCAATATACTAGAGATGGGCCAATACCTAAAATTTTCGATTCCGATTCTATAACTTTCTTTCGATTCTCGATTCTTAAGTCGACTCTCGATTCTTTTACGTTATATAGGTCTACATGATATTCTCTATTCATGAATTTAGTTGACTTCTAGGTTGTTTGGTGAAGCTTTGAAAGCTCCGTTTTAATGTAACAGGCTACAGAAAACGTTCAAACTTGATTTATGAATAGCGATTTCTGAAAGCATGACAAACATATTGGATGAAAGTAATGATTTATTTAAAATTACAAATATGAACTTCAGTCGCAATGACAATATAACTTCAATAATAGCCATTTCAGTTTGTATAACTGGAGAAACCGAAGCTACATTTTCTGTTTTGTTTTGACATGTACGAATATGAAGCGGTGGCGGTTAGAGACGGAGAGAGAGAGAGAGAGAGAGAGAGGGGCGAGCCCTCCCGAGTGAACAGCAGAGAGCGGTGACAAACGGACCAGAAATGCTTCCGATCGTCTTTAGTGTTGCGTCATAAATAATAATATTTTCGTTATCTCTTATCGGCATTTGTTTTAGTCTTTAAATTCGTTCATAGCAACCAATAGTCTACATAAATAATACATAGTCGATAGTAATTGTATTTCCTATAAATTACACCCCACATGTATTTTAACAGTTATAAAAACAAGAACCGGAATCGACACTTTAATCAATGAAGAATCGAGTGCCGGCGACTACTCGATACCATTAGAATAGACGACTCCTGGAATCGAGAATCATAATCAGCCCAACTTTACAATATACTATGCAATTAAAATATAAGTATATTTTATAAGTGTTGATAGATTACTCTTCGTTTCATTTCACTAAACGCATAGTTTATTTTAATTCAAAATAATTAGGCCCTTCTTAACTTTTACTGCATAATAGTCAAATAAGATTTTTCAAATAATAATTCGTAGTCAATTTAATAGGGGCAGTCCGTGGGCCATTTTTTTTTAAAATTATGTAATGAAGCTACAGTTGTTAAGTTTAATTTGCTTTTTGAATTATAAATATCGGTAACTGGAAACGTATTGATTTATATGTCGAGGATGTCAGATTAAAATTTAATCTGTCTTTTTGAAATATCGCGAATTACTCGTAGGGGAGACCGGGGCAAGATGAAGAGCGGGGCAAGATGAAGAATGTTTATTATTTTTCAGTTTTCAAGTAGGTGGCACCGTCAACTAGACACTACTGTCTCTCCTATCGGTCATTCGGTAAATAATAGTATAGAGACGCTGAAATCGGCATTTTTGAGTTAGTTGTGAAGCTTTGATGGTTTATCGGTGCCACGCTATAACTTTTATGCACGTGTAAATAAGCTCTGTTAAAGATATAGGTAAGGTATTTCGTTTCTCTATAATATTTATCAGTAGCATAGTTTAAATACTACCTATTACCATAAATAAATGTCATTTAATCACATTTCTTCATGCCAGTGAAAACGAATATTTTTAAACCGGCAGTCCGGGGCAAGATGAAGGGGGCAAGATGGCGAGCTCGTCATCTTGCCCCGTGTTTCGGAACTTATTAAACTAACTATGATTATGATGCTGAAGATGTTGTGTTGGCTTAATTAAGTATTAGTTAACTATAAACATCATATAATATATAATTATAGTATATATATATATATATCCCCTATATATATAATTATATTTAAGATATGGCTAGACACTATGAGAAGAAATTCTCAAGAGGAGAATAGAGCAAAGAATGTATTGTCTCTGCTCTAGAAAATGTTTAAGAAGGATGTTATGAACTGCTTGGCTGCTGCAAATGAGTTTAACGTATCTGAAGCTACACTGTAGGGCATTGTACACTGTAGGGACCTTTTCAAAGCACTTTTACCTTCACGTGAAACCAAGCAAAGACTCTCCTGCGCTGTTGATTATTGACAATCACAAAACTAACATAATTTTGGAGGCTATCCGATATTGCAGAGAGAAAAATATCGTCACGGTTAGGTTGCCGCCCCACACATCACATCACCTCGAGCCTCTAATGCGTTAAAAAATTACTATAGCCAAGCATGCGACAACTTTATGGTCACTCATCCAGGACAACTTATCAAAGACAAAAATATTGATGAGCTTTTGAGCCCCGCTTACTTCAAAGCAGCTACAGTTGGAAATGCCGTTAACGGGTTTAAAGGATGTGGAATTGAACCTCATAATCCCCTTGTGTTTAGGGAACATAACTTTGCCTCTGTAAAAACTACTGACCATGATGTTGTTAACGATGAAATTGAGAATAAAAGTGCTAAATCTCAATCCTTGATAGTAGAAAACCAACATATAAACCCTCCAGAAAAACCAGAATCTATGGTAAATGCTGATTCCGATGTACCAAAGAAACATGTTAGTGTTTTAGATTTCAAACCATTATCTAAAGCAAAGCCATGTGAAAAAAAAGCAAAAAACTAAGCTGAAGCAATCCTCAAGCACACCTATCAAAGAAATGTTACAACAAAAGGAAAGCTGAAGGAAGAACAGAAACGTTTTAAACATAAGAGAAAAGAAGCTCGTGTAGCTAAAAAGGGAGTAAAAAAACTCAAACTAAGTTCCTGTAGGCCTAAGTCTATAAACCCCAAGACAAACAGTCCAGTTGCATCAACTTCAAAAAATGGTTTTATAAGATGTCCTGCTTGTGAAGAGAATTATTGTAACCCTCCAACAGAACAACGGATCCAGTGCTGTAAATGCCAAGAGTGGTGGCATGAGCAATGTTCCAGTTATGAAAATGGCATTTTTATTTGTGACTATGGTTTGCTTCACAACTGAACACTTTAACATTACGTTACAATGCGTTACGCTTAGTTTGATACTTTGTAAGATGTGAAAACACAGTTATCATTTGTTAAACCATGAAACATATTCAAACGATAAAATATGTTAAATCCTTTTCAGTGTTGTCATCTTGCCCCAAGGCCAAAGTCATCTTGCCCCAGTACTGGGGCAAGATGACAATTTGTTAAGGTTATGAAAAATATAAAATTCTCCTTTATTTTTTTATTTAAAAAATTAAATGTTAATCAATTTAATACCACAAAGGATTGCTCTTACAGTTGACGTTCAATTATTTTTACTATCCTTAAAAATAAATGAGTAATTAACAAAAACTGTTAATATAGTCATCTTGCCCCGGTCTCCCCTACTCAGTATGTCATTGTAATATAAACAGTATTTCTTCGTTCTTTTTGCAACATGTTCTCTACTACGCAGTACCGGCTAGTGCCTAAAACCAATAAGATTTTTGCAAATCGTAAAAGTGTAATTTTTTTACGAGAAAAAAAACGAAATCATAAAAATTTAAAAGGCTGCTACAGGGGAAATATATAGAAACTGCTTAATAATTTATGATTTATTCTATTGTAGGAAATATATTGATACTTTTTATTTTATTTTTACTTATTTAAGACACCGAATTTCGTCATGGGTTTATTTGTTAACAAACCAATCTCAATTCGTTCTTAACTGGGAATGTCAACAAACTCAGCGGAGCGGAGTGGAGTTGCTTCTCTTCGGATGGAGCCGATCTTAACCGGACACTCTCGAGGTTGCAGCCCGTCTGCAACCTATAAAGCCTTGCGGGGCTGCCTATCTGTTTTAGTCTGTTTAGACCTTCCAATGCTTTTTCTCCTTTAGGAGTGACGTCTCTAGGTGTTGCAGGCTTTCCTGCAACCAGGCGGAACGAGACTGTCCACGTTAGCTACGGTTCTGACGTTTTTATTAATATTTATAATGATGGATTATATTAAATGATGAATAATCGCTCGTAACAATGTACATAATAAATACATTTATTTTTTTGCTTTTGATCTCTAGGCGGAGGGAGTTACGCAACCGTGCAGCCTGTCCACGAACCGTTACTATATCGAATTGTGGGCCATGTCCAGAAAAGGATGGGCTCGAGATTTCTAAACCTATAAACAAAACAATATGAAACTGATATATGCGAATGTCTTAGAGGGAGATATCGACTGACTGATGAAAAGAGTATTTCCGTTCAAAATTATTACTTGTTAACATTAACGAGGAATACTGGAAACCAGGAATAAATGGAAAAAGCTGTGCGAAAAGGTTATTTCCATTTGTGCTTAACAAATCAACCACGACTAGATCTTTGCTCTAAGGACCACGAAGCTTAGTATAAATGTAATAATGCGATATCATAAGATCAAGCATATCTTAATAACATTCTCACCTACCTGACGTCACTATAAAACCCATGACACCCATATTTAGGGGCCAAGTGAGTCTCACTATTCACAGTAAATGTTTATATAAGGAAAGATAAATTGACAACGAATTGCTGAATAACGTTTATTTGGAATCGGCTTTCTAAAACTATTTTTTTCGGTCAAAAATTTATGTCATCAGGGATTCACGAGGCAGATTGGGGACTCTGTTTCAATTGGAGAAGCATTACAAGGTGTGAAGCATTAAAGAAGCTTGGTTTTAAAGTGGTGAAGGGCCAATCGTAAAGTGGAAGTGCGGAAAGGCTATGAGAGAAATACAAAAAGAGGTCCGTCAGAAGAAATCTTTGGCCAAAGGAAGCTAGAAAAAGAACTCGTTGATAGTGAAAGCCCAAATAACACATCGTACGCCCCAGGATATTATTAGGAATGGTTTAATTTCATTTTATTGTTTTTTAAAATCACGTTTTTCCGTAATTACATTTTTTATATTAATTACTTTAACATTAGTTTATGACTATCCGACATTAAAATTTTGTAAATTTGTAAAAACTTACTGTGGCAGAACGTTTTCGGTCGCTATGTGGTGATCTTCATCAGTGTCTTCTGCTTGGAGATGTCGGGTCAAGCGGTGATAGTTTTAAAGTCAGGTTTTCGATAGATAGTATCAAAGAGTATGTGAGATTTGTATTAGGTTTGTTCGTTTAATATGTTTGTACTTTGTGTTTTTGTGTGTCTGTAAATTTCATATTGTTCTAGTGTGTTGCGATGTGGTTCTTTTTTTGTTGATGTGTAACATTTTTAGGGTATGGTAAATTTCTGTGTATTTGTGTCCTGTTTCTTTTTTGGGACAAAAATACACAAAGCACTCAAAATCCACTGAAATAGGAGCCTTCTATATAGCTCCATACATACACAACGCACTCAAGAATCAATGAAATAGGAGCCTTCTATATAGCCCTATACATACACAACGCACTCAAGTTCCGATGAAATGGGAGTCTTCTATATAGTCCCATACATACACAACGCACTCAAGTTCCGATGAAATGGGAGCCTTCTATATAGCCCCATACATACACAACGCACTCAAGTTCCGATGAAATAGGAGCTTCCTATATAGCCCCATACATACACAACGCACTCAAGATTCAATAAAATAGGAGCCTTCTACATTTCCCCATACATACACAACGCACTCAAGTTCCGATGAAATAGGGGCCTCCTATATAGCCCAATACATACACAACGCACTCAAGATTTAATAAAATAGGAGCCTTCTGCATAACCCATTACATACACAACGCACTCAAGTTCCGATGAAATAGGAGCCTTCTACATAGCCCAATACATACACAACGCACTCAAGATTCAATGAATAGGAGCCTTCTACATAACCCAATACATACACAACGCACTCAAGATTCAATGAAATAGGAGCCTTCTACATAACCCATTGCATACACAACGCACTCAAGATTCAATGAAATAAGAGCCTTCTACATAGCCCTATACATACACAACGCATTCAAGATTCAATGAATAGGAGCCTTCTACATAACCCATTGCATACACAACGCACTCAAGATTCAATGAAATAAGAGCCTTCTACATAGCCCAATACATACACAACGCACTCAAGATTCAATGAATAGGAGCCTTCTACATAACCCAATACATACACAACGCACTCAAGATTCAATGAAATAGGAGCCTTCTACATAACCCATTGCATACACAACGCACTCAAGATTCAATGAAATAAGAGCCTTCTACATAGCCCTATACATACACAACGCATTCAAGTTCCGATGAAATAGGAGCCTCCTATATAGCCCCATACATACACAACGCACTCAAGTTTCGATGAAATAGGAGCCTCCTATATAGCCCTATACATACACAACGCATTCAAGTTCCGATGAAATAGGAGCCTCCTATATAGCCCCATACATACACAACGCACTCAAGTTTCGATGAAATAGGAGCCTCCTATATAGCCCCATACATACACAACGCACTCAAGTTTCGATGAAATAGGAGCCTCCTATATAGCCCCATACATACACAACGCACTCAAGTTTCAATGAAATAAGAGCCTTCTACATAGCCCTATACATACACAACGCATTCAAGTTCCGATGAAATAGGAGCCTCCTATATAGCCCCATACATACACAACGCACTCAAGTTTCGATGAAATAGGAGCCTCCTATATAGCCCCATACATACACAACGCACTCAAGTTTCAATGAAATAGGAGCCTCCTATATAGCTCCATACATACACAACGCACTCAAGATTCAATGAAATAGGAGACTTCTACATAGCCCCATACATACACAACGCACTCAAGATTCAATGAAATAGGAGCCTTCTACATAGCCCCATACATACACAACGCACTCAAGATTCAATGAAATAGGAGCCTTCTACATAGCCCCATACATACACAACGCACTCAAGATTCAATGAAATAGGAGCCTTCTACATAGCTCCATACATACACAACGCACTCCAATGAAATAGGAACTTCCAGTGCGCGTAAAAGAAACGTTATATTAGAGTGAATATATCCTGAGAAAAGTCCATGGTCAAATCAATGGTTGTGATAGGGGAGGGCATCTGATACACGTCACCTGTAGGGAAGATTGTCACATTTAGGAAGAGCTAATGATTATTGTATCCATATTTCTATAGGTTATATTATGTTTCAGTGATGGGGACCAACTTGTCAACCATGCTGCCGACTTCGGATTCTGTCCAGCCTACTTCTTCATCCTAAATGCATGATATCTACTTATGTGTGTCGATTAAAAAGGCAACTTTTTTTACCCATCCTAATGACCGCTCACAATACCTGACCCTCAGGGCGCCAGAATGATCTGTCATGGGATTTCTCCTGGCCAGGTTTTGTATTTGGCGTGGTTTTTCATCCCGTTCTACCCAACTTAATATGTTTCCTTTCACTATTCCTGTCTTGACTAACCTAGCAAGATCTTTTTACCTTGATCCATCTACAAACTTTTCTCGTTTATTTTTCTAGTGAAATCTAGCGCTGAGGCCCGGGTTAGTGCCGATGTCAGCGTACCAATGAAACAAGATTCTTGTAAAACCGATTACTTACTGATCAACTTTAGACTTATTTATAACTTACTATTTTTAATATAGACTGTAACCACAATTGTCTCGCAGAAGCAGGGCAGTTCGTTGATTAATACTTCAGATTCAAACTGAACAATGTACTCCTGCGAACCAAACACTTGAGGCAAGTAATTAATCATAAAATTTAATCGTTTTTGTTTAAAATAAATCAATGTTAGTTTAGTTGAGTCGTCTGATTTCAAACAGGTGTACCATTACTTAGAGCTAAATGTTCAGAAAACAAAAAACTGTATAACTATAAAATTTTTCATTAATTTTGTTTGTTTTTTTTATTTTAGCTTTGGGTGGCATACGCACATAATACATTAAAGTTAACAATGGCATATTGTTTTAATTTGTTTAATTATTAACAACTCAAATCTGGATGTAGTTGGTTTTGATTTAAACCTCTTGGATCTAGTTCACTACTAAGATTTTTTCAGTGATGTAAACAGTTTTTTAATTAACCACTTGGGACATATTTAGTTTTGAAATAAAATGTGAAACAAATTGTATTTATGTGTTTTTTAATGTAAACATTTCTATTTTGGATTTTCAGTAGGATGTACTTCCATGTTTTTAAACCCACAACCATCACAAAGTACAACTTTTTACAATCTTACAAACAGGAGCTCTAACTATACCTACTAAAAACAGCACTCGCAATAAGAAGGCAGCAGATGCCCAGTGGACCACATCAAAGGTAGTGCGATTTGAAACTCATTAGATTTAGTTCATTTTGACACTGACCCTGTACTTTGGTATAAGAAACCAGAGTGATGCAGTTCGTTTTGAATATTAGGCATTTTCCCTTTATAAAGGTCACTTTGGACTTAACAAATGTGTCAAAAACTAAAAATGGCCAAAAGTTAGTTGTGGTTTATTTTGAATCCAGGCGTTTCAATTATTTGTATTAAAAACCAAGTGATAAGAACTGAGGAAATGAATGGATAGATAGAGGAGAATATGAAGAGAATTCCTTAAACTGGGATACTCCCGAAACATATACGCAACCAGAAACAATTTCTGGAATAGGTTAGTATTGACAATCTGTTGGGAGTTAGCTACTCTTTAGCTCATGGGAAAATTTTGAGTATTAAATGTAATTTTTCGCTATTGTAACAGTTAAAGTTAGTCAAAAATTGAGAAAAAGATATATCAAAGTCTTGAAAGAAAACTTGATTTTTCTTTTTTTTAACTAAAATTCTACAAAAAATATTGAGTCTATAAGGCTTCTTTATAACTTCGATAAAAACTTCATCCTTTGTTACTGCAATTTTTTCATGCTAGCCTATTTAGGCGCTGTTTGTGGGTTTATTTTTTAAACGTTTAGTCATCCCCAAACGAAATTATTGAAGTCTATTACGGATATTGTAAACTCATATTTATTGACAGCTTTAATGTTTCTGTCATTTCGTATTGTATAATAACTGTATATAATTAAATATGTTATTGTTCTTGTTAGAGTTAGAAATTAAATAAAATTCCATGCATAACTGGCCAATCGAATGTAATTTTTCTAGCCGATAAAAAATGTTTTATAACTTTTCTGTGAAGGGGTTACCCGTTGCTGTTATCATGGCTCGAACAGTTTTCAATAGGCTGCTATTAGAAGAAGAAAAATAGAGCCACGACAAAGCTGGAGAGGTGACAGAGGCGATGACAATAACGAACACAACGGGGAAACTGAAACAGTTGTGGGCAAATTTTGTTAAAACGATGATTCGTGGTTAAACACTCAGTAACTAGGTTGCCCGTTATAACTGAAACAACCAAGACATTTTAGTTGCCACGGTGCTTAAAGTTCCTGAAACTATTTCAACAGAGTAATTATTAGACCTTTACTGTTTATTATTTGTTTATATTGTAGAGTTGAGATGAAAAATCTATATTTTTGTGGAACTTATAATTGTAATACATTCATACAACCATAAATAAATATAAAGCATCTGTTTCAAACCAAATACAACTAAATATTTAACTAATTTCGAAATTAATATGGATAAGATATTAAAATAAAGTTGTTAAAAAAACAATTTTTTTTTTTTTTTTTTTTTATTTGATATTGAGTTTGGCATGAAGGCTTGATTCACAAACTCAACATGTTTCTGCCAGCCCAGTTTGTGAATCTACTGAAATCGTACATATCGAACAGACTGTTTCGAGTAAACCACGAATCTACGTATTCTGACTTCAAGGAAATACAAGCTGGAGTCCCACAAGGCAGCGTATTGGGACCAATCCTGTACTTGCTGTACACCAGTGATCTTCCGCAAACAGCCAACGTCATCACGGCCACTTTCGCAGACGACACAGCAAACGCAGCGACAGCGAAAACCGTTCAAGAATCGACAACACGCTTACAAAGATCAAACGATTCAGTTGAGGCTTGGACCAAGAAATGGCGCATCAAACTCAACGACCAGAAGGCAGTCCATGTGAACTTTACAAACAAGAGGATCCCAAACCCTCAGAGGCTCGAAATGAATGGAAGTGTTATCCCATATCATGATTCAGCTAAATATCTCGGCATGAATCTTGATGCAAAAGCCAAATGGGTCGAGCATGTCAAAATAAAACTCACAGAACTCCAGACTCGCTACAGGCAAATGTATTGGCTACTCGGTCGAAATTCACGGGTATCAATATACAACAAGCTATTGGTATATAACCAAATCCTCAAACCGGTTTGGACGTATGGTATACAGCTTTGGGGCTGTGCCAGCAAATGTCACATACAAGGGATACAACGCTTCCAGAACAAAGTACTAAGAAACATCGCCAACGCTCCTTGGTATGTGCGTAACAGTGACTTGCATTGCGATCTTGGTGTACCCATGGTCGAGGAAGTCATAAAACAGAACGCCATCAAACACGTAAATCGGCTCACTCAACACGAAAATCCTGAGGCACTGAGACTTCTCGACAACAACCACCTGACAAGACGACTCAAAAGGACAAAACCATTTGAACTCGTTGAACGACAAGAGTGACAACAATACTCTTCCTCACGCCGGTTGGCTTCCAACATCAAACAAGATACAATAGAAATAAATGGATTCTTTGTAATATAAGCTAATATAATTATTAAATGTAAATTAATGGTTGGTCAGAAATGACCAGTTTTAATAAAAAAAAAAAAAAAAAAAAAAAAAAAAAAAAAAAAAAAAAAAATTTGATATTGACTTGGAAACAATAAATCATTCAATATATAATTCAAACAATTACAGAATAGCTGGAAAGCTTCGAAGTTCCATGACCAGATATTCGAACAGTTTAGTTCGACCAGATAGTCAGTCAACATCTGTTGATATTCCTAACAAGTTTTAAACTACAAAGCTAACACTGTAGGGAATAAAAGCGTGGTGTCGGATATCCGAAAGATTGAAATTTCCTACACGAAGACAATTATTAACTACTCCTTATCAACGACTTCCAAGAAACAACAATCCCCCGAGGACAGACATTACGATCTCCCTAATGCTTGTTATTAACTACTCTTCCTTGTGTTTCATCCAATTGAATGTAACTTAGATAGTATTTCCTGTCTGGAAAGTCAGATGACCAGATATTTTTGTGCTACTGAAAACCAGTATTTCCTGCCTACAGATAAAATGAGGACTTTGTACGAATGACAACCGACATAATCTACAGTTGTAAGGCAGGACAAACAACTTAATCTAGATGGTACCTCCTGTCTAAAAAGTAAGCTAAAAAGAGTCATTTATGCGACTTACAACCTACTTAATCTAGATTTTCAATACTTTCTAAAAATTCAGATACCAAGAATCATTGGTGCGACTGACAACCGACTTAATCTAGAATATCATTACTTTCTGAAAAGTCAGATAACAAGAGTCAATAATGCTACTGACAACCGACTTGATCTAGAATGTCATTACTTTCTGGAAAGTCAGATAACAAGAGTAATTTGTGGGAATGACAACCGACTTGAACTAGAATATCATTACTTTCTGAAAAGTCAGATAAAAAAAACCATTTGTGCGACTTATAACCGACTTAATCTAGAACATCATTACTTTCTGAAAAGTCAGATAACAAGAGTCATTTGTGGGACTTACAACCGACTTAATCTAGAATATCATTACTTTCTGAAAAGTCAGATAACATGAGTCATTTGTGGAACTGACAACCGACTTAAACTAGAATGTCATTACTTTCTGAAAAGTCATTTAACAAGAGTCATTTGTGCGACTTACAACCAACATAACCTAGATTGTCATTACTTTCTGAAAAATCAGATACCAAGAGTCATTTGTGGGACTGACAACCGACTTAATCTAGATTGTCAATACTTTCGAAAAATTCAGATACCAAGAATCATTGGTGCGACTGACAACCGACTTAATCTATATTGTCATTACTTTCTGACAAGTCAGATAACTAGAGTCATTTGTGATACTGACAACCGACTTGATCTAGAATGTCATTACTTTCTGAAAAGTCAGATAACAAGGGTCATTTGAGCGACATACAACCGACTTGATCTAGAATGTCATTACTTTCTGAAAAGTCAGATAGCTAGAGTCATTTGTGCGACTGACAACCGACTTGATCTAGAATGTCATTACTTTCCGGAAAGTCAGATACCAAGAATCATTGGTGCGACTGACAACCGACTTAATATACATTGTAATTACTTTCTGACAAGTAAGATAACTAGAGTCATTTGTGATACTGACGACCGACTTGATCTTGAATGTCATTACTTTCTGGAAAGTCAGATAACAAGAGTCATTTGTGGGACTGACAACCGACTTAATCTAGAATGTCATTACTTTCTGAAAAGTCAGATAACAAGGGTCATTTGAGCGACATACAGCCTACTTGATCTAGAATGTCATTACTTTCTAAGAAGTCAGATAACTAGAGTCATTTGTGGGACTGACAACCGACTTAATCTAGAATGTCATAAATTTTTGAAAAGTCAGATAACAAGGTTATTTGAGCGACATACAACCGACTTGATCTAGAATGTCATTACTTTCTAAAAAGTCAGATAACTAGAATCATTGGTTCGACTGACAACCGACTTAATCTATATTGTCATTACTTTCTGAAAAGTCAGATAACAAGAGTCTTTTAAACGACTTACAACCTACTTAATCTAGAATGTAATTACATTCTGAAAAGTCAGATAACAAGAGTCATTTATACGACTTACAACCTATTTAATCTAGAATGTCATTACTTTCTGAAAAGTCAGATAACAAGAGTCATTTATACGACTTACAACCTACTTAATCTAGAATGCCATTACTTTCTGAAAAGTCAGATACCAAGAATCATTTATACGACTTACAACCTACTGAATCTAGAATGCCATTACTTGTTGAATAGTCAGATACCAAGAATCATTTATACTACTTACAACCTACTTAATCTAGAATATCATTACTTTCTGAAACGTCAGATAACAAGAGTCATTTATACGACTTACAACCTACTTAATCTAGAAAGTTATTACTTTCTGAAAAGTCAGATAACAAGAGTCATTTATACGACTTACAACCTACTTAATCTAGAATGTCATTACTTTCTGAAAAGTCAGATAACAAGAGTCATTTATACGACTTACAACCTACTTAATCTAGAATGTCATTACTTTCTGAAAAGTCAGATAACAAGAGTCATTTATACGACTTACAACCTACTTAATCTAGAATGTCATTACTTTCTGAAAAGTCAGATAACAAGAGTCATTTATACGACTTACAACCTACTTAATCTAGAATGTCATTACTTTCTAAGAAGTCAGATAACTAGAGTCATTTGTGGGACTGACAACCGACTTAATCTAGAATGTCATAAATTTTTGAAAAGTCAGATAACAAGGTTATTTGAGCGACATACAACCGACTTGATCTAGAATGTCATTACTTTCTAAAAAGTCAGATAACTAGAATCATTGGTTCGACTGACAACCGACTTAATCTATATTGTCATTACTTTCTGAAAAGTCAGATAACAAGAGTCTTTTAAACGACTTACAACCTACTTAATCTAGAATGTAATTACATTCTGAAAAGTCAGATAACAAGAGTCATTTATACGACTTACAACCTATTTAATCTAGAATGTCATTACTTTCTGAAAAGTCAGATAACAAGAGTCATTTATACGACTTACAACCTACTTAATCTAGAATGCCATTACTTTCTGAAAAGTCAGATACCAAGAATCATTTATACGACTTACAACCTACTGAATCTAGAATGCCATTACTTGTTGAATAGTCAGATACCAAGAATCATTTATACTACTTACAACCTACTTAATCTAGAATATCATTACTTTCTGAAACGTCAGATAACAAGAGTCATTTATACGACTTACAACCTACTTAATCTAGAAAGTTATTACTTTCTGAAAAGTCAGATAACAAGAGTCATTTATACGACTTACAACCTACTTAATCTAGAATGTCATTACTTTCTGAAAAGTCAGATAACAAGAGTCATTTATACGACTTACAACCTACTTAATCTAGAATGTCATTACTTTCTGAAAAGTCAGATAACAAGAGTCATTTATACGACTTACAACCTACTTAATCTAGAATGTCATTACTTTCTGAAAAGTCAGATAACAAGAGTCATTTATACGACTTACAACCTACTTAATCTAGAATGTCATTACTTTCTGAAAAGTCAGATAACAAGAGTCATTTATACGACTTACAACCTACTTAATCTAGAATGTCATTACTTTCTGAAAAGTCAGATACCAAGAATCATTAGTAGAATAAGTCCTTTCATTAGCTTTGTTTACCAAGTAATTTTCAAGTCAATCGTATATTTTGTATGTAAAATATCTCTCGGGATCGTTCATGACGTTCGATGGTACAAATTCTGGAACAAAACAGATATCAAATAATATTAATAATTCATAAATTTACTTTAGTTCTGATTTAATAATTTTAATTAATTAAAGGTAAAATTTAATAAGCTGACCCTTGGGGGCTACGGGTCTTGGCGAGAGGCCGACGACAAGGTAGGGTGTAGGTGCTCGCAGGTGATTTTCAAAAACATCAAGCCTTGGACTTCCTCTGAGCCATATGGTTCACTCATTATTTTGTTACTTTTTAATACTTTTTAATGCATAGTGAAAATAACAACAAATGTAAATAGGGCGTTCACGGAAAAGTGATAGTAGGATTGTCTAGGGGTTGGGAGGGGTAGGCCGAGATTTATGGCCCGGTTTAGGGATGACGACAGTGCCTCATGTTTTATAGATGACGAATACACAATTTTACCTAAGAGCCAAGTGCCAGCTTATAAAATTTGGCCTATACTTCCCTAACTGAATTATAAACATTTTGCTAGATCTGTTTGTGTGGAAGAAACAAAACTTCTACTTATGGTTTTCGTAGTTCTTTTTTTCCAGGTGGTGGTGAAACCTTTTTCCTTTCAGTTGGTCTCGGCAAAACAGTAAGATATCTTCGTTGAATCTCTTCTAACTTGGAGTTTCTAGTTACTCCCTCATGTTTTACGACCATTATATAAAAATAGAATTAACTGGCTTCTGTTAAATATTCAATAATTACACTGGCTGAGTTATCTATCTCTTCACAAACTTACCGCTTAACCAGATCTCTAACGACATAAATTATTTTTAATTCATAATACACCATTCTTTAAGAACTACAAACTTTTATACTTTTACGCTCTTACTCTTTTCTTTCAACACGACCTAACACATGTCCTACAATTTTTAAACTCCTCCCTTTACGCGTCCAATCTCTTCTAATGTTCTGATGCCCCCTTTTCACAAACCTCAAACACCAAACTTTGATCGTCTATTCCCTTTCTATCGCATATCTAGCCAATAAACAGCCAAATCACTATTTTCTACTTTGTAAATACAACTTTCTCAACGTTTCCCCAACGATACCGCAATTTTTACTCTTTCTTGAACACACTTTGATGTGTTTGAACCGACAACCCTTTTTACTAATTTACAATTCAATTATTATAACACTCTTTATTGTTATTTGACCTCACAGATTGCTTTTAAAAATCTTGCCATTCAATTATTTTCTTAACAGACTTAAACTCGTACTTAAAAATTATGTTACAACGTTAAGTAATAGAATATTAATTAGGAAAACATAAAATTAATAATAGGCATATCTCACCGATGTTAAATATTTTATTAAAATCGCCTACAAAATATTTTTGAACTTTAAACTATATCACATCTGTGCATGAGCAACTAATTTTTTTTCTTTATAATAAAAACATGTTCAGTCTCATTTCCTTTGATTAATAAAAAAGATTTTCACATAAACGATAGACTAGTAATTATAATCACATACAAAGTTTGCGAAAATAATAAGTTTCTCTAAACTGTTTCGTCACAGTTTGGCTGAAAATTATGCTGGTGCCTGTATACATACAAAGCCAACAAAATTGCAATGTTACGACACCCAATTTATAAATTATGTAGGCATACTAAAATAGGGCCTATTGGATATGTAGGCTAAACATCATTTGTTTAAAATATCTATAAATGTAGAGATTTCTAAAATTTATCAAGTATTAATAAATTAATACATAATAATTTAACAAAATAGAAATTTGTCATCGGTCATTGTCAGACTAAGATCCAATCATTTCAGAGGGATTAAGATTCTCCCAGATACGACTAGGACATACGTTACCTACAAAAACTGTCCGGATGTCAGTCACATTTTCGAGTGCCCATCACTCTGCCGTAGATTTTGGTGCTACTTAAGACCATCTAGAGCTATTCTCTTTAGCCAAAAGGCGCCGGAGCTGGATGCCGCTATCGTTTAGAATTTCTTGAACTCCACGGGCACGAAAACAACAACAATTTAACAAAATGGCTGTATTATTAAAACTGTTGTTTTTGTAAAATGTAAGAGTTTGTAAGCAAACCTGTGTTTGACTACTAAAAATTTAAATTTCTGTAAATATATTTTTTTTAAACTTGGTTAATCAATATTTAGAAGGCTGTTTTCACTCATATTTAACAGAAAAGGTTGACATAATAAAAATAACATTTCAATCCAATCATAATGAAATACATAAAAGTAAAATAAATAACTTAAACAAAGTACAACAGATCTGCTTCTACGAACGCTCTTTTTGCTTAATATTTTAACCTTGTTTGGCAGTCATTACACTTGCGGAAGCTTTACTTTACTTTAACTCTAATTGTTTTAAATTTAGTAGTATACTTAATTTTTTTTTTTTTTTATATAGTTTCAGTGTAATGCAAGTTGTATGCATGTGTAAATTATATTTAAACATTACTAGTAATTTTCCATATGTATTACACCAAAGACTCGTGTTATGCAAAAATAAAAACTATTTTTCATAGGACAAACTTTAATCCTGCTCACAAAAACGTGTGTTGACCCATTGGCGATAGGTCATCCTCTCCTTATTTTGCCTTGACCTTAATCAGGTATTCCTACAGGAAGTTTCAAACAAAACAAACTCAATAACTGTTGACATATGTGTGGCGTTTGGCTGCGTAGTGGGGGGGATTTGCGTACTTCATACGTCAACAAACGCTGTGTCACGTAAGCCAAGCCAGACCTGAGCAGACCCCGGATGTGAAGAGATTGATGTGTACATTAAACTTGTTATTAATGGCTGACGCATTCAGATCATCCAAAACCAGTAGTTATGGTATCGTATTCTTTCAGGTTGCACTAAGGAATTTCTTTACAGTATTTCAGTTAAACTCTATTGCTCTATGATCCAGAAGGTTCAATTCCGGATTAAGAAATCCACTCCATATGTTCTATACTAACATAAATAAATGAAACCTCTGTACCACAAATGACGTTTTTCTTTTATTTAAAACCTTATGTACAATTCGATTGCATAGCAATCATCTTCAGAGGTAATTTACAATAAAAATACATAAAAATGTATTTGTATTTTTATTGTAAATTACCTCTGAGGATGATTGCTATGCAATCGAAATGTACATAAGGTTTTAAATAAAACAAAAAAGTCATTTGTGGTACAGAGGTTTCATTTATTTATGTTAAACTTTACGCCACAGTTGCTTTATACTGTTATGTTCTATACTAGTTGAACCCAGTTCACAATTTTTTCTTTTAAGAATTATATTTTTAGCTCCTTTGTACTACAGAAAACATCAACAAGATCTTAGTGGTGTGTTTGCAATTTTCTTAGTTTTCAGGCATTTTGAAATCTTATGGAGCTTTATGACATTCTGGTAAGATTTACGTCTTAAGGGAGTTGGTTAGTATGATTAAATACATTTAAAATTGTATTGTATGGGTGAGTTGAGCTACTTTAAAAATGTTTCTAGTCGTTTTAGTAGAATTTTTGAAAAACCTAATAACTCCTTAATATTTGGACGACCGTGAAATTGGCAAATTTTCTCATAAATATAACAGTAATAATTTTTTTTAATAAGAAATATTTGTTTATACTTTAGGGTTATTTTTATATAGTCCACTCGACATATAAACTCGAACATTAAAAATAATGTTCTTTGCATGTATTTCAGATTGTTACTAAACTATTCACTATTCACTCTTGTTATAAATATTAGATTTATTTATATTCCGAAAACGTCATACTGGGATAAGCTATATTTGTTTATTTTTTGTGTACCTTCCACAATTACAAACGTTTTTTCTGTAATAAATAATCAGATAAAAACTCGTCAATGGAGTTTTTTGTGTAAGCAACGACCCGAGCTATATAATTCTCCACCGTGCATTTACGCTGACATTGTAATAATGAACTATTAAAATCTAGTAAAAACTAATGGCCGAAAAGTAGGCAGATTTGCAAAGAAAATAAAATAACCAAAGTATTTCGTGATATTCTGGGGATGTATGAAAGTTTAGGCGAGTTTCAACAATCCCATCCAAATGGTGCATAAGGAAACCACAACAAAGGAATGAGTATGGTCCTTTGGTTAGGTAAGAGCCTATTTACTGTATATAAGAACATTTTCTTTCAAAACCTGTTGACGTTAAAAAGGCAGACAAAAGATAAATTTCCACAAGTCGTTGATCGTCTCTACGCGAAGGGAGCTGTTCTCGCTAAGAACGTTTAGAGTTCTAGAAAATATCAAAGTAATGTTAGACGATTGTTGCAACAAGTCCTCTCTTCAGATCGTTGAAACAAGTTTAGATTTTTCGTGGAGTGGAACATTTTATGGAGTGACTAGGACGGTGGGAATATTTTTAAAAAGAATTTTAAGATGAATGAAGATTGTATTGATAAAACATAGGAAGTTATGATAAAAAGAATGATTGGCAACTTGTTTTTGTGTAATTGATTATTAAAACAGGTTTTATTAACCAACTATAAACTTGTCTTGCGTATCTCAATCTAAGTAGTTGTATAACTAAAGCACTGTTGACTATCTTACATTTAATGCAACAAACACAGCACTAAACTACCCTAGCTAAATTGTTTACTACTGTTATCAGTCGAAGAACTTCTGCATTCGGATAAAAGTAACATCTCTCTTCAACTAACCAACTGTTTCACAGTTTATTTTCAGGTCACCATCTTCGTCATTTTTACACATTTCCACAGCTGACTGCAATGTATTCAGTAGAATTGGGTAATTCTATTAAAGCATAATATGTTATGACAACTTTGAGGCTCTACATAGGCGCTTTGGTACATAGTGTCTCCTCCTTTGTCTTGATGTAGAAATACCATCGTAGTTTACTATATATTTACGTGCATTGGCGGCTCGTGGACAGGTTGCACGGTTGCGCAACCCCCAAACCAGAGACCAATAACAGCAGTACGAGAAGACAACATTGTCTCTACAGTTAAATCTTTCACAAGGAGGCAAGTACTAAGCTGAAATAGCATTACAAGACGACAACTTAGTACCTGTTATTAAATGTTCTACAAGGAGGCATAGACCATTCTGTATCAACAGTACGAGAAGACAACATTGTCCCTACAGTTAAATCTTTCACAAGGAGGCAAGTACTAAGCTGAAATAGCATTACAAGACGACAACTTAGTACCTGTTGTTAAATGTTCTACAAGGAGGCATAGACCATTCTGTATCAACAGTACGAGAAGACAACATTGTCCCTACAGTTAAATCTTTCACAAGGAGGCAAGTACTAAGCTGAAATGGCATTACAAGATGACAACTTAGTACCTGTTGTTAAATGTTCTACAAGGAGGCATTGACCATTCTGTATCAACAGTACGAGAAGACAACATTGTCTCTACAGTTAAATCTTTCACAAGGAGGCAAGTACTAAGCTGAAATAGCATTACAAGATGATAACCTAGTACCTGTTGTTAAATGTTCTACAAGGAGGCATAGACCATTCTGTATCAACAGTACGAGAAGACAACATTGTCTCTACAGTTAAATCTTTCACAAGGAGGCAAGTACTAAGCTGAAATAGCATTACAAGATGATAACCTAGTACCTGTTGTTAAATGTTCTACAAGGAGGCATAGACCATTCTGTATCAACAGTACGAGAAGACAACATTGTCCCTACAGTTAAATCTTTCACAAGGAGGCAAGTACTAAGCTGAAATAGCATTACAAGATGATAACCTAGTACCTGTTGTTAAATGTTTTACAAGGAGGCATAGACCATTCTGTATCAACAGTACGAGAAGACAACATTGTCTCTACAGTTAAATCTTTCACAAGGAGGCAAGTACTAAGCTGAAATAGCATTACAAGACGACAACTTAGTACCTGTTGTTAAATGTTCTACAAGGAGGCATAGACCATTCTGTATCAACAGTACGAGAAGACAACATTGTCCCTACAGTTAAACCTTTCACAAGGAGGCAAGTACTAAGCTGAAATAGCATTACAAGACGACAACTTAGTACCTGTTGTTAAATGTTCTACAAGGAGGCATAGACCATTCTGTATCAACAGTACGAGAAGACAACATTGTCTCTACAGTTAAATCTTTCACAAGGAGGTAAGTACTAAGCTGAAATAGCATTATAAGACGACAACTTAGTACCTGTTGTTAAATGTTCTACAAGGAGGCATAGACCATTCTGTATCAACAGTACGAGAAGACAACATTGTCTCTACAGTTAAATCTTTCACAAGGAGGCAAGTACTAAGCTGAAATAGCATTACAAGACGACAACTTAGTACCTGTTGTTAAATGTTCTACAAGGAGGCATAGACCATTCTGTATCAACAGTACGAGAAGACAACATTGTCCCTACAGTTAAATCTTTCACAAGGAGGCAAGTACTAAGCTGAAATAGCATTACAAGACGACAACTTAGTACCTGTTGTTAAATGTTCTACAAGGAGGCATAGACCATTCTGTATCAACAGTACGAGAAGACAACATTGTCTCTACAGTTAAATCTTTCACAAGGAGGCAAGTACTAAGCTGAAATAGCATTACAAGACGACAACTTAGTACCTGTTGTTAAATGTTCTACAAGGAGGCATAGACCATTCTGTATCAACAGTACGAGAAGACAACATTGTCCCTACAGTTAAATCTTTCACAAGGAGGCAAGTACTAAGCTGAAATAGCATTACAAGACGACAACTTAGTACCTGTTGTTAAATGTTCTATAAAGAGGCATAGACCATTCTGTATCAACAGTACGAGAAGACAACATTGTCCCTACAGTTAAATCTTTCACAAGGAGGCAAGTACTAAGCTGAAATAGCATTACAAGACGACAACTTAGTACCTGTTGTTAAATGTTCTACAAGGAGGCATAGACCATTCTGTATCAACAGTACGAGAAGACAACATTGTCCCTACAGTTAAATCTTTCACAAGGAGGCAAGTACTAAGCTGTAATAGCATTACAAGATGACAACTTAGTACCTGTTGTTAAATATTCTACAAGGAGGCATAGACCATTCTGTATCAACAGTATGAGAAGACAACATTCTCCCTACAATTAAATCTTTCACAAGGAGGTAAGTACTAAGCTGTAATAGCATTACAAGATGACAACTTAGTACCTGTTGTTAAATGTTCTACAAGGAGGCATAGACCATTCTGTATCAACAGTACGAGAAGACAACATTGTCCCTACAGTTAAATCTTTCACAAGGAGGCAAGTACTAAGCTGTAATAGCATTACAAGATGACAACTTAGTACCTGTTGTTAAATGTTCTACAAGGAGGCATAGACCATTCTGTATCAACAGTACGAGAAGACAACATTGTCCCAACAGTTAAATCTTTCACAAGGAGGCAAGTACTAAGCTGAAATAGCATTACAAAATGACAACTTAGTACCTGTTGTTAAATATTCTTCTAGGAAGCATAGACCACTCTGTAACAACAGTACGAGAAGACAGAAGTAAAAGAAATAAATTTAATTATAATCTAAGAATTATGTAAATTATTATGAGATTTTATTCATTATATAAAATAATCCATCATTATAAATAATAATAAAAACGTCAGAACCCCAGCGACCGTGTGACTGTTGTCTCAGTCGCAGGCAGTTTCGTTCGGCCTGGTTGCAGGGAAACCTGCAACATCCAGTGACATTACTCCTAATGGAGAAAATGTATTGGAAATTTCAGACCGACTAAAACTGCTAGACAGCGCCTTGAAGTTTCTAAAGGTACCATTCGGATCCAGGCGAGCCATCGCCACTGTTGTCTGGCGCTGCCACAATCATTACGATCGAGGTAGCTACTGCCCGGAAGCTCGAGCCATCGCCACTGTTGTCTGGCGCTGTCACAATCATTACGATCTAGGCAACTACTGCCCGGCAGCGCGAACCTTCGCCACTGTTGTCTGGCGCTGCCACAATCATTACGATCTAAGCAGCTACTGCCCGACAGCGCGAGCCATCGCCACTGTTGTCTGGCGCTGCCACAATCATTACGATCTAGGTAGCTACTGCCCGACAGCGCGAGCCATCGCCACTGTTGTCTGGCGCTGCCACAATCATTACGATCTAAGCAGCTACTGCCCGACAGCGCGAGCCATCGCCACTGTTGTCCGGCGCTGCCACAATCATTACGATCTAAGCAGCTACTGCCCGACAGCGCAAGCCATCGCCACTGTTGTCTGGCGCTGCCACAATCATTACGATCTAAGCAGCTACTGCCCGACAGCGCGAGCCATCACCACTGTTGTCTGGCGCTGCCACAATCATTACGATCTAGGTAGCTACTGCCCGACAGCGCGAGCCATCGCCACTGTTGTCTGGCGCTGCCACAATCATTACGATCTAAGCAGCTACTGCCCGACAGCGCGAGCCATCGCCACTGTTGTCTGGCGCTGCCACAATCATTACGATCTAAGCAGCTACTGCCCGACAGCGCGAGCCATCGCCACTGTTGTCTGGCGCTGCCACAATCATTACGATCTAGGTAGCTACTGCCCGACAGCGCGAGCCATCGCCACTGTTGTCTGGCGCTGCCACAATCATTACGATCTAAGCAGCTACTGCCCGACAGCGCGAGCCATCGCCACTGTTGTCTGGCGCTGCCACAATCATTACGATCTAAGCAGCTACTGCCCGACAGCGCGAGCCATCGCCACTGTTGTCTGGCGCTGTCACAATCATAACGATCTAGGCAGCTACTGCCTGGAAGCGCGAGCCATCGCCACTGTTGTCTGGCGCTGTCACAATCATAACGATCTAGGCAGCTACTGCCCGACAGCGCGAGCCATCGCCACTGTTGTCTGGCGCTGTCACAATCATAACGATCTAGGCAGCTACTGCCCGACAGTAGTCAAGCAGGAGCTATTGTACATTCCGGTCGTGTTTTCAATATCAAAGTTAGTAGTGTTTTTAATATCAAAACTATGTCTGACAACTTATATAAACAATCAATTAAAACAAATAGTGGAACAGTTTTGGAATAGTTGTAATTGTCCTAATTGTTTTGGAGCAATTGATGGCAAGCGTGTACGCATTAAGGCTCCACAAAACAGTGGATCAATGCTCTTTAACTATGAAGACTATTTCACTGTATTATTAGCGATTGTAGACGCAAACTACAAATTTATTGTTGTTGATTTGGGTTCGTTTGGAAAGGAAGGATACAGCTGTTGCACACGAATCTGTCCAAAAAGAGACCAATCTCCGCTCCGAGTTTGTCGTCATTCACAGTTAAGAATTAATTGAGATTGATTTCTTTATAAATAGACCCATGACTTGAGATTGAGTCTAATCATAAGATATTATAATTCCGTTCTATATATTAGGTATGCTTCTTTCTTTTGATGATTGTTTTCATGATTTAATTTTGACAGTCAACTCATCGTAAAATATACTGCTCGAAATAATTTTTTTTCCATGGGTTGCCCCTAAAAATTAATGAGGAAGCATAGCAAACGTAATGCTGGTTTAGTGGCTCGGCTCTGACGTCATGCCCTATCGGAAGCATTGTATCTACAGCTCTGGTCCGAAGAGAAGCATCTCTGCTCCGCTCCGAGTTTGTTGAGATTCACAGTTGAGCATGAATTGAGATTTTTTGTTAATAAATAAACCCACGACTTATAATTCGGTGTCTTAAATAAGTAAATATAAAATTAAAAAAATCCAATATATTTCCTTCAATAGAATAAATCACAAATTATCAAGCAGTATCTATCTATTTCCAATATAACAGCCCTTTAAGTTTTTATGCCTTAAAAAAATAACACCTTACGATCTGCAGCCCCCATATGTTTTAGGCACCAGCCGCCACTATGTTTGCGGAATTAATAATCTGAAATTAAGCATCAACCAAAGACCCCGAAAGCTAAGGCTATCAGTCGATGGAGGGATCGTTATTGGAAGCACTGTAATGTATTAAGGGAGTGCTCAGAACAATAGTGCCCTGACAAAGCGGGCCTTGAGCACAAAAAATACAAAAACTCTCATCACAAAATTTAATTAAATATTGTAAACCTTTGATTACCAAAGGTAATGAGATAGATTCACGGGGCGCACGGGTAAATGGAGTACCAGTGTTAGTCGATAAATTTGTTCACGAATTATATAAAGGTCAAGTTAATTATTATCCGCAATTTAGTTACATTTTTGTTTATGCTGGTTGTACTGTCGTTTGGCGTAGATGATGCATGCTTTGTTTATTTGCTGTTATGTCTATGCATGTTTCAAGCTGCTAGTTAGTTTCTTTATAGCTGTTAATCATGGTTGCTCCGCTTTTTATACGCACCAAAGAAGAGCAACGTTGTGGTCGGAAGGTGCATCAGAGGCCGAGATTCATCGAAGACGTTTTGTACAGTACGGGAACACTTTTACGATCTGCAACGCCTATAGGTTTAAGGCACTAGCCGCCACGGTCTTCGTGTAATAGTTCCATGCGGTTATCCTTTTATTACCTTACTTTTGAAGCTGATCTAAAATGAATTCAGCTTGATTTTCTATTTATCACTCCATTCTCAGATTTTTCATTGCTTTCTGGACTTTGTCATTTCTGTATTAACTGGTAATAAAGCAGTACCATCTGCAAACGTAGCGACTACGATCTGGACTCTGTCTGGTGGCCACATTGGTCAACACATCTCGGGAACGCCTCTAGCCCTACCAGTATAAATCGCTGCCACTTGTCTCTAGCTCTCTTTGGTTCGTCTCGAACATCCTTATGCTCTCCCAACCTTGCGGATTTTGTTTTCTCTCTATCTACTTTGCCTATCGGTATTGACGAACCTCAGTCTACCCACATATACGGGGACTGAGTGAACCCCTTCCATCTCCCAATCCTTTCAAGTCCTTCTGGATCCCCCATAACGCTTCACCCTTAAGGTATTTCCTTTATCGTTAAATCCCCCAGGCTAGGCATTAGTCAATATTGCTATTAGGTGCAAAATTTCATGGTACTTTATAAGAAACTATTAATTTTTCAAAGTTGGGTTGCATTGTGTAACTTATTGAAAAGAAATTTGAAAAAATAGTGACGGAATAATAGTAATAAATCAGTAAGTCAGTCCTCCCGTTGATGAAATAAGCTTGTTTCACAGTATAAAACTATAACTTTCAACCAATAAAACGTCTTTTGATCACACGAAATAGCCGCTTCTTAACGCCAGCCCTTCCTCTCGGACTGGCTGTCTGTCTACGGATGTTCCGGAACAAATATGACTAAACTGAACGTTTGTACTGGTGTTTGGGTTTGTTTTTTTATGGTGGAGAACCTAAGTTTTACAGCCCTTAGAAATTAACGTTAGGTTTTCGACCAGGTATTTGAAGTTCAATTCGCTTGTGATTTTAATCGCATAAATATTGCTTATACCAGGGTATCTTGAGTTCAACTCCCCTATTTATGAGTTTAGATGCAATGGTCTCACTTTCCACCGGATCTTTTGAGTATAACTCTCTCTCGTCTATGGTTTGAGATGCATGGATCTCTCTTATCCCAGGGTATCTTGAGTTCAGCTCCCTTATCTATATGAATTTAACTCAGTAGGTATCTTGAGTTAAGTCTCTCTCGTCTATTGTTTGAGATGCATGGATCTCACTTATCCCAGGGTATCTTGAGATCAGCTCCCTTATCTATGAGTTTAGCTCAGTAGGTATCTTGAGTTTAGCTCTCTCGTCTATGGTTTGAGATGCATGGATCTCGCTTATCCCAGGGTATCTTGAGTTCAGCTCCCTTATCTATATGAGTTTAGCTCAAGGTATCTCGAGTTTAACTCTCTCGTCTATGGTTTGAGATGCATGGATTTCGCTTATCCCAGGATATCTTGAGTTCAGCTCTCTTATCTATATGAGTTTAGCTCAGTTGGTATCTTGAGTTTAGCTCAGTAGGTAACTTGAGTTTAGCTCTCTCGTCTATGGTTTGAGATGCATGGATCTCGCTTATTCCAGGGTATCTTGAGTTCAGCTAACTTATCTATATGAGTTTAGCTCAATAGGTATCTTGAGTTTACTCTCTCGTCTATGGTTTGAGACGCAATGATATTGCTTCTCCCCCAGCATCTTGGTTTTAAGTTATCTAACTCATTTATACCCGGGAACACACGGCATGTATTTAACTTATGAACACTTCTCTGACTTGAATATTGAAGGTCTAAAACAGAGAGTTTTCCCTTAGGATACTTCTGATTTAATTTTAATAATATCAAATCATCGTATTCCTTGTTTGCTGAGTGTTCTGTGTGTTAAGTGCGATAGGCCTATAAAAAGTAACCCTTAGGGAAGAATATTCAACTTGGGTATCAGACTTCCGTGCTACATTTTATCAAAGGTTTGGGCCACGTCTAGAAACTGTAGAATCCAAACATATTTTATTGAAGGCCTGGCAGCTGCAGTAACATGATGATTTAAAAATAGCATTTACAAGCTATGTTCGAAGATAGAAATGGAGCTTGTATACTCTCTCTTGTCCAAT
>JBAIZL010000006.1:105731501-105754001 GCA_036971475.1 Prosapia bicincta | reverse complement strand
ATCAAAACTGACCCACTCAAACATAATATTTATTTACAAGTTGGTTCATACAAATCATACTTCATGTAGCTCTCACACTGTCATACACATTTTGGAAAATTGGTCCATGAAGAAGGTACACTTGCTTATACGGAGTAGTGCCACTTAAAAGACAAAGTCATTCAGTCAAACATCAAAACTGACCCACTCAAACATAATATTTATTTACAAGTTGGTTCATACAAATCATATTTCATGTAGCTCTCACACTGTCATACACATTTTGGAAAATTGGTCCATGAAGAAGGTACACTTGCTTATACGGAGTAGTGCCACTTAAAAGACAAAGTCATTCAGTAAAACATCAAAACTGACCCACTCAAACATAATATTTATTTACAAATTGGTTCATACAAATCATACTTCATGTAGCTCTCACACTGTCATACACATTTTGGAAAATTGGTCCATGAAGAAAGTACACTTGCTTATATGGATTAGTGCTACTTAAAAGACAAAGTCATTCAGTCAAACATCAAAACTGACCCACTCAAACATAATATTTATTTACAAGTTGGTTCATACAAATCATAATTCATGTAACTCTCACTCTGTCATACACAATTATGAAAATAGGTCCATAAAGAAGGGCCACTTGCTTATAAGGGTCTAGTGCCCTTTTACGGACAAAGTCATGCACTCAAACATCACACCGACAAACTCAAACATAATATTTATTTACAAGTTGGTTCATTCAAATCATACTTCATGTAGTTCTCACACTGTCATACACATTTTTGTAAAATTCGTCCATAAAGAAGGGCCACTTGATTATAATTGTGTTGTACCACTTAAAAGACAAAGTCATTCAGTCAAACATAAAAACTGACCCACTCAAACATAATATTTATTTACAAGTTGGTTCATACAAATCATAATTCATGTAACTCTCACTCTGTCATACACATTTATGAAAATAGGTCCATAAAGAAGGGCCACTTGCTTATAAGGGTCTAGTGCCCTTTTACGGACAAAGTCATGCACTCAAACATCACACCGACACACTCAAACATAATATTTATTTACAAGTTGGTTCATACAAATCATAATTCATGTAACTCTCACTCTGTCATACACATTTATGAAAATAGGTCCATAAAGAAGGGCCACTTGCTTATAAGGGTCTAGTGCCCTTTTACGGACAAAGTCATGCACTCAAACATCACACCGACACACTCAAACATAATATTTATTTACAAGTTGGATCATTTAAATCATACTTTATGTAGTTCTCACACTGTCATACACATTTTTGGAAAATTCGTCCATAAAGAAGGGCCACTTGCCTATAATTGTGTTGTACAACTTAAAAGACAAAGTCATTCAGTCAAACATCAAAACTGACCCAATAAAACATAATATTTATTTACAAGTTGGTTCATACAAATCGTACTTCTTGTAGTTCTCACACTCTCATACACATTTTGAAAAATTCGTCCATAAAGAAGGGCCACTTGCTTATAATTGTGTTGTGCCACTTAAAAGGCAAAGTCATTCAGTCAAACATCAAAACTGACCCACTCAAACATAATATTTATTTACAAGTTGGTTCATACAAATCATAATTCATGTAACTCTCACTCTGTCATACACATTTATGAAAATCGGTCCATAAAGATGGGCCACTTGCTTATAAGGGTCTAGTGCCCTTTTACGGACAAAGTCATGCACTCAAGCATCACACCGACCACTCAAACATAATATTTATTTACAAGTTGGTTCATTCAAATCATACTTCATGTAGTTCTCACACTGTCATACACATTTTTGGAAAATTCGTCTATAAAGAAGGGCCACTTGCTTATAATTGTGTTTTGCCACTTAAAAGACAAAGTCATTCAGTCAAACATCAAAACTGACCCACTCAAACATAATATTTATTTATAAGTTGGTTCATATAAATCATACTTCTTGTAGTTCTCACACTGTCATACACAGTTTTGGAAAATTCGTCCATAAAGAAGGGGCACTTTCTTATAATTGTGTTGTGCCACTTAAAAGACAAAGTCATTCAGTCAAACATCAAAACTGACCCACTCAAACATAATATTTATTTACAAGTTGGTTCATACAAATCATACTTCTTGTAGTTCTCACTCTGTCATACACATTTTGGAAAATTCGTCCATAAAGAAGGGCCACTTGCTTATAATTGTGTTGTGCCACTTAAAAGGCAAAGTCATTCAGTCAAACATCAAAACTGACCCACTCAAACATAATATTTTTTTACAAGTTTGTTCATTCAAATCATACTTCTTGTAGTTCTCACACTGTCATACACATTTTAGAAACTTCGTCCATGAAGAAGGGCCACTTGCTTATAATTGTGTCGTGCCAATTAAAAGGCAAAGTCATTCAGTCAAACATCAAAACTGACCCACTCAAACATAATATTTATTTACAAGTTGGTTCATACAAATCATACTTCTTGTAGTTCTCACTCTGTCATACACATTTTGGAAAATTCGTCCATAAAGAAGGGCCACTTGCTTATAATTGTGTTGTACCACTTAAAAGACAAAGTCATTCAGTCAAACATCAAAACTGACCCAATAAAACATAATATTTATTTACAAGTTGGTTCATACAAATCGTACTTCTTGTAGTTCTCACACTCTCATACACATTTTGAAAAATTCGTCCATAAAGAAGGGCCACTTGCTTATAATTGTGTTGTGCCACTTAAAAGGCAAAGTCATTCAGTCAAACATCAAAACTGACCTACTCAAACATAATATTTATTTACAAGTTGGTTCATACAAATCATAATTCATGTAACTCTCACTCTGTCATACACATTTATGAAAATAGGTCCATAAAGAAGGGCCACTTGCTTATAAGGGTCTAGTGCCCTTTTACGGACAAAGTCATGCACTCAAACATCACACCGACACACTCAAACATAATATTTATTTACAAGTTGGTTCATTCATATGATACTTCATGTAGTTCTCACACTGTCATACACAGTTTTGGAAAATTCGTCCATAAAGAAGGGCCACTTATTTATAATTGTGTTGTGCCACTTAAAAGGCAAAGTCATTCAGTCAAACATCAAAACTGACCCACTCAAATATAATATTTTTTTACAAGTTGGTTCATACAAATCATACTTCTTGTAGTTCTCACACTGTCATACACATTTTGGAAAATTCGTCCATAAAGAAGGGCCACTTGCATATAATTATGTTGTACCTTTTAAAAGGCAAAGTCATTCAGTCAAACAACAAAACTGACCCACTCAAACATAATATTTATTTACAAGTTGGTTCATACAAATCATAATTCATGTAACTTTCACTCTGTCATACACATTTATAAAAATAGGTCCATAAAGAAGGGCCACCTCTTATAAGGGTCTAGTGCCCTTTTACGGACAAAGTCATGCACTCAAACATCACACCGACACACTCAAACATAATATTTATTTACAAGTTGGTTCATACAAATCATACTTCATGTAACTCTCACTCTGTCATACACATTTATGAAAATAGGTCCATAAAAAAGGGCCACCTCTTATAAGGGTCTAGTGCCCTTTTACGGACAAAGTCATGCACTCAAACATCACACCGACACACTCAAACATAATATTTATTTACAAGTTGGTTCATTCAAATCATACTTCATTTAGCTTTCACACGGTTATACAGATTTTTAAACATAAGTCCATAAAGAAGGTACACTTGCTTATAAGGGTGTAGTGTCACTTTGAGGGCAAAGTCGTTCAGTCAATCATCCCACTGACACTGTCAAACATATATATTTATATATAGAATGATTCATATAAATCATTCTTTAGGTAGATCTAACACTATCATACACATTTTGGAAACTCCGTTCACAATAATGCTTTTTACACACAACTGATATTTTGATTATTTCTCGTAATTTTATTTACATTTCGGAAACTTCGTCCGCATAGGAGCTACACGTACTGCTAAGTGTGTGGTACACACTTACTGCCAAGGGTGTTTGCTCTTTAAGGACAAAGTCATTAAGTGAGTCATCACACAGTCTCGCTAGAAAAAAAACTATTCTTTAGGTGATATGCACATTTTATGTTTTATATATTAACAGCAATTATATTTACATTTTGGAAATTTCACTTGCAAAGGAGCTACACTTACTGCTAAGGGTGTAGTTGCTCTTTAAGGACAATGTCATTCAGTGAGTCATCACACAGTCTAGCTAGAAAAAAAATGTTTTTTTGTTGATATCCACAACTCATGTGTTATATATTTCTCGCAATTTTATTTACATTTTGGAAATTTTACCCGCAAAGGAGCTACACTTAATGCTAAGGGTGTAGTTGCTCTTTAAGGACAAAGTCATTCAGTGAGTCATCACACAGTCTCGCTAGAAAAAAAACTATTCTTTAGGTGATATGCACATTTTATGTTTTATATATTCCCAGCAATTTTATTTACATTTTGGAAATTTCACTTGCAAAGGAGCTACACTTACTGCTAAGGGTGTAGTTGCTCTTTAAGGACAAAGTCATTAAGTGAGTCATCACACAGTCTAGGTAGAAAAAAAACTATTCTTTAGGTGATATGCACATTTTATGTTTTATATGTTCCCAGCAATTTTATTTACATTTTGGAAATTTCACTTGCAAAGGAGCTACACTTACTGCTAAGGGTGTAGTTGCTCTTTAAGGACAAAGTCATTAAGTGAGTCATCACACTGTCTCGCTAGAAAAAAAACTATTCTTTAGGTGATATGCACATTTTATGTTTTATATATTCCCAGCAATTTTATTTACATTTTGGAAATTTCACTTGCAAAGGAGCTACACTTACTGCTAAGGGTGTAGTTGCTCTTTAAGGACAATGTCATTCAGTGAGTCATCACACAGTCTCGCTAGAAAAAAAACTATTCTTTAGGTGATATGCATATTTTATGTTTTATATATTCCCAGCAATTTTATTTACATTTTGGAAATTTCACTTGCAAAGGAGCTACACTTACTGCTAAGGGTGTAGTTGCTCTTTAAGGACAAAGTCATTAAGTGAGTCATCACACAGTCTCGCTAGAAAAAAAACTATTCTTTAGGTGATATGCATATTTTATGTTTTATATATTCCCAGCAATTTTATTTACATTTTGGAAATTTCACTTGCAAAGGAGCTACACTTACTGCTAAGGGTGTAGTTGCTCTTTAAGGACAAAGTCATTAAGTGAGTCATCACACAGTCTCGCTAGAAAAAAAATGTTTTTTTGTTGATATCCACAACTCATGTGTAATATATTTCTAGCAATTGTATTTACATTTTGGAAATTTTACCCGCAAAGGAGCTACACTTACTGCTAAGGGTGTAGTTGCTCTTTAAGGACAAAGTCATTAAGTGAGTCATCACACAGTCTAGGTAGAAAAAAAACTATTCTTTAGGTGATATGCACATTTTATGTTTTATATATTCCCAGCAATTTTATTTACATTTTGGAAATTTTACCCGCAAAGGAGCTACACTTACTGCTAAGGGTGTAGCTGCTCTTTAAGGACAATGTCATTCAGTGAGTCATCACACAGTCTAGGTAGAAAAAAAACTATTCTTTAGGTGATATGCACATTTTATGTTTCATATATTCCCAGCAATTTTATTTACATTTTGGAAATTTCACTTGCAAAGGAGCTACACTTATTGCTAAGGGTGTAGTTGATCTTTAAGGAGAATGTCATTCAGTGAGTCATCACACAGTCTCGCTAGAAAAAAAAGGTTTTTTTGTTGATATCCACAACTCATGTGTTTAATATTTCTCGCAATTTTATTTACATTTTGGAAATTTCACTTGCAAAGGAGCTACACTTACTGCTAAGGGTGTAGTTGCTCTTTAAGGACAAATTCATTAAGTGAGTCATCACACAGTCTAGGTAGAAAAAAAACTATTCTTTAGGTGATATGCACATTTTATGTTTCATATATTCCCAGCAATTTTATTTACATTTTGGAAATGTCACTTGCAAAGGAGCTACACTTACTGCTAAGGGTGTGGTTGCTCTTTAAGGACAATGTCATTCAGTGAGTCATCACACAGATTAGGTAGAAAAAAAAATATTCTTTAGGTGATATGCACATTTTATATTTTATATGTTCCCAGCAATTTTATTTACATTTTGGAAATTTCACTTGCAAAGGAGCTACACTTACAGCTAAGTGTGTAGTTGCTCTTTAAGGACAATGTCATTCAGTGAGTCATCCCACAGTCTAGGTAGAAAAAAAATGTTTTTTTGTTGATATCCACAACTCATGTGTTATATATTTCTAGCAATTTTATTTACATTTTGGAAATTTCCCGCAAAGGAGATACACTTACTGCTAAGGGTGTAGTTGCTCTTTAAGGACAAAGTCATTCAGTGAGTCATCACACAGTCTCGCTAGAAAAAAAACTATTCTTTAGGTGATATGCACATTTTATGTTTTATATATTCCCAGCAATTTTATTTACATTTTGGAAATTTCACTTGCAAAGGAGCTACGCTTACTGCTAAGGGTGTAGTTGCTCTTTAAGGACAAAGTCATTAAGTGAGTCATCACACAGTCTAGGTAGAAAAAAAACTATTCTTTAGGTGATATGCACATTTTATGTTTTATATGTTCCCAGCAATTTTATTTACATTTTGGAAATTTCACTTGCAAAGGAGCTACACTTACTGCTAAGGGTGTAGTTGCTCTTTAAGGACAAAGTCATTAAGTGAGTCATCACACAGTCTCGCTAGAAAAAAAACTATTCTTTAGGTGATATGCACATTTTATGTTTTATATATTCCCAGCAATTTTATTTACATTTTGGAAATTTCACTTGCAAAGGAGCTACACTTACTGCTAAGGGTGTAGTTGCTCTTTAAGGACAAAGTCATTAAGTGAGTCATCACACAGTCTAGCTAGAAAAAAAACTATTCTTTAGGTGATATGCATATTTTATGTTTTATATATTCCCAGCAATTTTATTAACATTTTGGAAATTTCACTTGCAAAGGAGCTACACTTACTGCTAAGGGTGTAGTTGCTCTTTAAGGACAAAGTCATTAAGTGAGTCATCACACAGTCTCGCTAGAAAAAAAACTATTCTTTAGGTGATATGCATATTTTATGTTTTATATATTCCCAGCAATTTTATTTACATTTTGGAAATTTCACTTGCAAAGGAGCTACACTTACTGCTAAGGGTGTAGTTGCTCTTTAAGGACAAAGTCATTAAGTGAGTCATCACACAGTCTCGCTAGAAAAAAAACTATTCTTTAGGTGATATGCACATTTTATGTTTTATATATTCCCAGCAATTTTATTTACATTTTGGAAATTTCACTTGCAAAGGAGCTACACTTACTGCTAAGGGAATAGTTGCTCTTTAAGGACAAAGTCATTAAGTGAGTCATCACACAGTCTCGCTAGAAAAAAAATGTTTTTTTGTTGATATCCACAACTCATGTGTAATATATTTCTAGCAATTGTATTTACATTTTGGAAATTTTACCCGCAAAGGAGCTACACTTACTGCTAAGGGTGTAGTTGCTCTTTAAGGACAAAGTCATTAAGTGAGTCATCACACAGTCTAGGTAGAAAAAAAACTATTCTTTAGGTGATATGCACATTTTATGTTTTATATATTCCCAGCAATTTTATTTACATTTTGGAAATTTTACCCGCAAAGGAGCTACACTTACTGCTAAGGGTGTAGCTGCTCTTTAAGGACAATGTCATTCAGTGAGTCATCACACAGTCTAGGTAGAAAAAAAACTATTCTTTAGGTGATATGCACATTTTATGTTTCATATATTCCCAGCAATTTTATTTACATTTTGGAAATTTCACTTGCAAAGGAGCTACACTTATTGCTAAGGGTGTAGTTGATCTTTAAGGAGAATGTCATTCAGTGAGTCATCACACAGTCTAGGTAGAAAAAAAACTATTCTTTAGGTGATATGCACATTTTATGTTTCATATATTCCCAGCAATTTTATTTACATTTTGGAAATGTCACTTGCAAAGGAGCTACACTTACTGCTAAGTGTGTAGTTGCTCTTTAAAGACAATGTCATTCAGTGAGTCATCACACAGGCTCGCTAGAAAAAAAAATGTTTTTTTGTTGATATCCACAACTCATGTGTTATATATTTCTCGCAATTTTATTTACATTTTGGAAATTTTACCCGCAAAGGAGCTACACTTACTGCTAAGGGTGTAGTTGTTAATTAAGGACAATGCCATTCAGTGAGTCATCACACAGTCTCGCTAGAAAAAAAAAACTATTCTTTAGGTGATATGCACATTTTATGTTTTATATATTCCTAGCAATTTTATTTACATTTTGGAAATTTTGCCCGCAAAGGAGCTACACTTACTGCTAAGGGTGTAGTTGCTCTTTAAGGACAAAGTCATTAAGTGAGTCATCACACAGTCTCGCTAGAAAAAAAACTATTCTTTAGGTGATATGCACATTTTATGTTTTATATATTCCTAGCAATTTTATTTACATTTTGGAAATTTCACTTGCAAAGGAGCTACACTTACTGCTAAGTGTGTAGTTGCTCTTTAAAGACAATGTCATTCAGTGAGTCATCACACAGGCTCGCTAGAAAAAAAATGTTTTTCTGTTAATATCCACAACTCATGTGTAATATATTTCTCGCAATTTTATTTATATTTTGGAAATTTTACCCGCAAAGGAGCTACACTTACTGCTAAGGGTGTAGTTGTTAATTAAGGACAATGTCATTCAGTGAGTCATCACACAGTCTCGCTAGAAAAAAAAACTATTCTTTAGGTGATATGCACATTTTATGTTTTATATATTCCTAGCAATTTTATTTACATTTTGGAAATTTTGCCCGCAAAGGAGCTACACTTACTGCTAAGGGTGTAGTTGCTCTTTAAGGACAAAGTCATTAAGTGAGTCATCACACAGTCTAGGTAGAAAAAAAACTATTCTTTAGGTGATATGCACATTTTATGTTTTATATATTCCCAGCAATTTTATTTACATTTTGGAAATTTTACCCGCAAAGGAGCTACACTTACTGCTAAGGGTGTAGCTGCTCTTTAAGGACAATGTCATTCAGTGAGTCATCACACAGTCTAGGTAGAAAAAAACTATTCTTTAGGTGATATGCACATTTTATGTTTCATATATTCCCAGCAATTTTATTTACATTTTAGAAATTTCACTTGCAAAGGAGCTACACTTACTGCTAAGGGTGTAGTTGATCTTTAAGGACAATGTCATTCAGTGAGTCATCACACAGTCTAGGTAGAAAAAAACTATTCTTTAGGTGATATGCACACTTTATGTTTCATATATTCCCAGCAATTTTATTTACATTTTGGAAATTTCACTTGCAAAGGAGCTACACTTACTGCTAAGGGTGTAGTTGATCTTTAAGGACAATGTCATTCAGTGAGTCATCACACAGTCTCGCTAGAAAAAAAAACTATTCTTTAGGTGATATGCACATTTTATGTTTTATATATTCCTAGCAATTTTATTTACATTTTGGAAATTTTGCCCGCAAAGGAGCTACACTTACTGCTAAGGGTGTAGTTGCTCTTTAAGGACAAAGTCATTAAGTGAGTCATCACACAGATTAGGTAGAAAAAAAAATATTCTTTAGGTGATATGCACATTTTATATTTTATATGTTCCCAGCAATTTTATTTACATTTTGGAAATTTCACTTGCAAAGGAGCTACACTTACAGCTAAGTGTGTAGTTGCTCTTTAAGGACAATGTCATTCAGTGAGTCATCCCACAGTCTAGGTAGAAAAAAAATGTTTTTTTGTTGATATCCACAACTCATGTGTTATATATTTCTAGCAATTTTATTTACATTTTGGAAATTTCCCGCAAAGGAGATACACTTACTGCTAAGGGTGTAGTTGCTCTTTAAGGACAAAGTCATTCAGTGAGTCATCACACAGTCTCGCTAGAAAAAAAACTATTCTTTAGGTGATATGCACATTTTATGTTTTATATATTCCCAGCAATTTTATTTACATTTTGGAAATTTCACTTGCAAAGGAGCTACGCTTACTGCTAAGGGTGTAGTTGCTCTTTAAGGACAAAGTCATTAAGTGAGTCATCACACAGTCTAGGTAGAAAAAAAACTATTCTTTAGGTGATATGCACATTTTATGTTTTATATGTTCCCAGCAATTTTATTTACATTTTGGAAATTTCACTTGCAAAGGAGCTACACTTACTGCTAAGGGTGTAGTTGCTCTTTAAGGACAAAGTCATTAAGTGAGTCATCACACAGTCTCGCTAGAAAAAAAACTATTCTTTAGGTGATATGCTTATTTTATGTTTTATATATTCCCAGCAATTTTATTTACATTTTGGAAATTTCACTTGCAAAGGAGCTACACTTACTGCTAAGGGTGTAGTTGCTCTTTAAGGACAAAGTCATTAAGTGAGTCATCACACAGTCTAGCTAGAAAAAAAACTATTCTTTAGGTGATATGCATATTTTATGTTTTATATATTCCCAGCAATTTTATTTACATTTTGGAAATTTCACTTGCAAAGGAGCTACACTTACTGCTAAGGGTGTAGTTGCTCTTTAAGGACAAAGTCATTAAGTGAGTCATCACACAGTCTCGCTAGAAAAAAAACTATTCTTTAGGTGATATGCATATTTTATGTTTTATATATTCCCAGCAATTTTATTTACATTTTGGAAATTTCACTTGCAAAGGAGCTACACTTACTGCTAAGGGTGTAGTTGCTCTTTAAGGACAAAGTCATTAAGTGAGTCATCACACAGTCTCGCTAGAAAAAAAACTATTCTTTAGGTGATATGCACATTTTATGTTTTATATATTCCCAGCAATTTTATTTACATTTTGGAAATTTCACTTGCAAAGGAGCTACACTTACTGCTAAGGGAATAGTTGCTCTTTAAGGACAAAGTCATTAAGTGAGTCATCACACAGTCTCGCTAGAAAAAAAATGTTTTTTTGTTGATATCCACAACTCATGTGTAATATATTTCTAGCAATTGTATTTACATTTTGGAAATTTTACCCGCAAAGGAGCTACACTTACTGCTAAGGGTGTAGTTGCTCTTTAAGGACAAAGTCATTAAGTGAGTCATCACACAGTCTAGGTAGAAAAAAAACTATTCTTTAGGTGATATGCACATTTTATGTTTCATATATTCCCAGCAATTTTATTTACATTTTGGAAATTTCACTTGCAAAGGAGCTACACTTACTGCTAAGGGTGTAGTTGATCTTTAAGGACAATGTCATTCAGTGAGTCATCACACAGTCTAGGTAGAAAAAAAACTATTCTTTAGGTGATATGCACATTTTATGTTTCATATATTCCCAGCAATTTTATTTACATTTTGGAAATGTCACTTGCAAAGGAGCTACACTTACTGCTAAGGGTGTGGTTGCTCTTTAAGGACAATGTCATTCAGTGAGTCATCACACAGATTAGGTAGAAAAAAAAATATTCTTTAGGTGATATGCACATTTTATATTTTATATGTTCCCAGCAATTTTATTTACATTTTGGAAATTTCACTTGCAAAGGAGCTACACTTACAGCTAAGTGTGTAGTTGCTCTTTAAGGACAATGTCATTCAGTGAGTCATCCCACAGTCTAGGTAGAAAAAAAATGTTTTTTTGTTGATATCCACAACTCATGTGTTATATATTTCTAGCAATTTTATTTACATTTTGGAAATTTCCCGCAAAGGAGATACACTTACTGCTAAGGGTGTAGTTGCTCTTTAAGGACAAAGTCATTCAGTGAGTCATCACACAGTCTCGCTAGAAAAAAAACTATTCTTTAGGTGATATGCACATTTTATGTTTTATATATTCCCAGCAATTTTATTTACATTTTGGAAATTTCACTTGCAAAGGAGCTACGCTTACTGCTAAGGGTGTAGTTGCTCTTTAAGGACAAAGTCATTAAGTGAGTCATCACACAGTCTAGGTAGAAAAAAAACTATTCTTTAGGTGATATGCACATTTTATGTTTTATATGTTCCCAGCAATTTTATTTACATTTTGGAAATTTCACTTGCAAAGGAGCTACACTTACTGCTAAGGGTGTAGTTGCTCTTTAAGGACAAAGTCATTAAGTGAGTCATCACACAGTCTCGCTAGAAAAAAAACTATTCTTTAGGTGATATGCACATTTTATGTTTTATATATTCCCAGCAATTTTATTTACATTTTGGAAATTTCACTTGCAAAGGAGCTACACTTACTGCTAAGGGTGTAGTTGCTCTTTAAGGACAAAGTCATTAAGTGAGTCATCACACAGTCTAGCTAGAAAAAAAACTATTCTTTAGGTGATATGCATATTTTATGTTTTATATATTCCCAGCAATTTTATTTACATTTTGGAAATTTCACTTGCAAAGGAGCTACACTTACTGCTAAGGGTGTAGTTGCTCTTTAAGGACAAAGTCATTAAGTGAGTCATCACACAGTCTCGCTAGAAAAAAAACTATTCTTTAGGTGATATGCATATTTTATGTTTTATATATTCCCAGCAATTTTATTTACATTTTGGAAATTTCACTTGCAAAGGAGCTACACTTACTGCTAAGGGTGTAGTTGCTCTTTAAGGACAAAGTCATTAAGTGAGTCATCACACAGTCTCGCTAGAAAAAAAACTATTCTTTAGGTGATATGCACATTTTATGTTTTATATATTCCCAGCAATTTTATTTACATTTTGGAAATTTCACTTGCAAAGGAGCTACACTTACTGCTAAGGGAATAGTTGCTCTTTAAGGACAAAGTCATTAAGTGAGTCATCACACAGTCTCGCTAGAAAAAAAATGTTTTTTTGTTGATATCCACAACTCATGTGTAATATATTTCTAGCAATTGTATTTACATTTTGGAAATTTTACCCGCAAAGGAGCTACACTTACTGCTAAGGGTGTAGTTGCTCTTTAAGGACAAAGTCATTAAGTGAGTCATCACACAGTCTAGGTAGAAAAAAAACTATTCTTTAGGTGATATGCACATTTTATGTTTTATATATTCCCAGCAAATTTATTTACATTTTGGAAATTTTACCCGCAAAGGAGCTACACTTACTGCTAAGGGTGTAGCTGCTCTTTAAGGACAATGTCATTCAGTGAGTCATCACACAGTCTAGGTAGAAAAAAAACTATTCTTTAGGTGATATGCACATTTTATGTTTCATATATTCCCAGCAATTTTATTTACATTTTGGAAATTTCACTTGCAAAGGAGCTACACTTATTGCTAAGGGTGTAGTTGATCTTTAAGGAGAATGTCATTCAGTGAGTCATCACACAGTCTAGGTAGAAAAAAAACTATTCTTTAGGTGATATGCACATTTTATGTTTCATATATTCCCAGCAATTTTATTTACATTTTGGAAATGTCACTTGCAAAGGAGCTACACTTACTGCTAAGTGTGTAGTTGCTCTTTAAAGACAATGTCATTCAGTGAGTCATCACACAGGCTCGCTAGAAAAAAAAAATGTTTTTTTGTTGATATCCACAACTCATGTGTTATATATTTCTCGCAATTTTATTTACATTTTGGAAATTTTACCCGCAAAGGAGCTACACTTACTGCTAAGGGTGTAGTTGTTAATTAAGGACAATGCCATTCAGTGAGTCATCACACAGTCTCGCTAGAAAAAAAAAACTATTCTTTAGGTGATATGCACATTTTATGTTTTATATATTCCTAGCAATTTTATTTACATTTTGGAAATTTTGCCCGCAAAGGAGCTACACTTACTGCTAAGGGTGTAGTTGCTCTTTAAGGACAAAGTCATTAAGTGAGTCATCACACAGTCTCGCTAGAAAAAAAACTATTCTTTAGGTGATATGCACATTTTATGTTTTATATATTCCTAGCAATTTTATTTACATTTTGGAAATTTCACTTGCAAAGGAGCTACACTTACTGCTAAGTGTGTAGTTGCTCTTTAAAGACAATGTCATTCAGTGAGTCATCACACAGGCTCGCTAGAAAAAAAATGTTTTTCTGTTAATATCCACAACTCATGTGTAATATATTTCTCGCAATTTTATTTATATTTTGGAAATTTTACCCGCAAAGGAGCTACACTTACTGCTAAGGGTGTAGTTGTTAATTAAGGACAATGTCATTCAGTGAGTCATCACACAGTCTCGCTAGAAAAAAAAACTATTCTTTAGGTGATATGCACATTTTATGTTTTATATATTCCTAGCAATTTTATTTACATTTTGGAAATTTTGCCCGCAAAGGAGCTACACTTACTGCTAAGGGTGTAGTTGCTCTTTAAGGACAAAGTCATTAAGTGAGTCATCACACAGTCTAGGTAGAAAAAAAACTATTCTTTAGGTGATATGCACATTTTATGTTTTATATATTCCCAGCAATTTTATTTACATTTTGGAAATTTTACCCGCAAAGGAGCTACACTTACTGCTAAGGGTGTAGCTGCTCTTTAAGGACAATGTCATTCAGTGAGTCATCACACAGTCTAGGTAGAAAAAAACTATTCTTTAGGTGATATGCACATTTTATGTTTCATATATTCCCAGCAATTTTATTTACATTTTAGAAATTTCACTTGCAAAGGAGCTACACTTACTGCTAAGGGTGTAGTTGATCTTTAAGGACAATGTCATTCAGTGAGTCATCACACAGTCTAGGTAGAAAAAAACTATTCTTTAGGTGATATGCACACTTTATGTTTCATATATTCCCAGCAATTTTATTTACATTTTGGAAATTTCACTTGCAAAGGAGCTACACTTACTGCTAAGGGTGTAGTTGATCTTTAAGGACAATGTCATTCAGTGAGTCATCACACAGTCTCGCTAGAAAAAAAAACTATTCTTTAGGTGATATGCACATTTTATGTTTTATATATTCCTAGCAATTTTATTTACATTTTGGAAATTTTGCCCGCAAAGGAGCTACACTTACTGCTAAGGGTGTAGTTGCTCTTTAAGGACAAAGTCATTAAGTGAGTCATCACACAGTCTAGGTAGAAAAAAAACTATTCTTTAGGTGATATGCACATTTTATGTTTTATATATTCCCAGCAATTTTATTTACATTTTGGAAATTTTACCCGCAAAGGAGCTACACTTACTGCTAAGGGTGTAGCTGCTCTTTAAGGACAATGTCATTCAGTGAGTCATCACACAGTCTAGGTAGAAAAAAACTATTCTTTAGGTGATATGCACATTTTATGTTTCATATATTCCCAGCAATTTTATTTACATTTTGGAAATTTCACTTGCAAAGGAGCTACACTTACTGCTAAGGGTGTAGTTGATCTTTAAGGACAATGTCATTCAGTGAGTCATCACACAGTCTAGGTAGAAAAAAACTATTCTTTAGGTGATATGCACATTTTATGTTTCATATATTCCCAGCAATTTTATTTACATTTTGGAAATTTCACTTGCAAAGGAGCTACACTTACTGCTAAGGGTGTAGTTGATCTTTAAGGACAATGTCATTCAGTGAGTCATCACACAGTCTCGCTAGAAAAAAAAACTATTCTTTAGGTGATATGCACATTTTATGTTTTATATATTCCTAGCAATTTTATTTACATTTTGGAAATTTTACCCGCAAAGGAGCTACACTTACTGCTAAGGGTGTAGCTGCTCTTTAAGGACAATGTCATTCAGTGAGTCATCACACAGTCTAGGTAGAAAAAAAACTATTCTTTAGGTGATATGCACATTTTATGTTTCATATATTCCCAGCAATTTTATTTACGTTTTGGAAATTTCACTTGCAAAGGAGCTACACTTATTGCTAAGGGTGTAGTTGATCTTTAAGGAGAATGTCATTCAGTGAGTCATCACACAGTCTCGCTAGAAAAAAAATGTTTTTTTGTTGATATCCACAACTCATGTGTTTAATATTTCTCGCAATTTTAGTTACATTTTGGAAATTTCACTTGCAAAGGAGCTACACTTACTGCTAAGGGTGTAGTTGCTCTTTAAGGACAAATTCATTAAGTGAGTCATCACACAGTCTAGGTAGAAAAAAAACTATTCTTTAGGTGATATGCACATTTTATGTTTCATATATTCCCAGCAATTTTATTTACATTTTGGAAATGTCACTTGCAAAGGAGCTACAGTTACTGCTAAGGGCGTAGTTGATCTTTAAGGACAATGTCATTCAGTGAGTCATCACACAGTCTCGCTAGAAAAAAAATGTTTTTTTGTTGATATCCACAACTCATGTGTTTAATATTTCTCGCAATTTTATTTACATTTTGGAAATTTTACCCGCAAAGGAGCTACACTTACTGCTAAGGGTGTAGTTGCTCTTTAGGGACAATGTCATTCAGTGAGTCATCACACAGTCTCGCTAGAAAAAAAATGTTTTTTTGTTGATATCCACAACTCATGTGTTTAATATTTCTCGCAATTTTATTTACATTTTGGAAATTTTACCCGCAAAGGAGCTACGCTTACTGCTAAGGGTGTAGTTGTTCTTTAAGGACAATGTCATTCAGTGAGTCATCACACAGTCTCGCTAGAAAAAAAATGTTTTTTTGTTGATATCCACAACTCATGTGTTTAATATTTCTCGCAATTTTATTTACATTTTGGAAATTTTACCCGCAAAGGAGCTACACTTACTGCTAAGGGTGTAGTTGGTCTTTAAGGATAAAGACATTCAGTGAGTCACGCTAGAAAAAAACTATTCTTTAGGTGATAGGCACAACCTATGTTTTATACATTCCTCTCTTTATTGTCTATATTTTCGAAACTCTGTTCATACAGTAACTGCACGTAGTACTAAGGTTGTCATGTCCCTGTAAGGGCGAAATCCCTTAGTGTATCACTACACTGTCACACTAAAACAGAAGATTTATTTACCAGTTGATATTTAGAACACATGCGTTTAATATTCCTTGCATTTTTACTTAGTGGCACGTGAAAAATTTTAAAATGTCCAAAGTGTTGAGGGATGAGCAACTCAGTGTTGAGTGTTCCACTCAATTTTTTATTATTTATAATGACATTCTGTGGGCGTCGGAAATACGCGTAGTGCCCATTAAGAAGTGTGTTTATATTCTTAACCTTATTTTCTGCAAAACCTTTATTGAAGGCATCATTACAGAAAAATTAGATAATAATTACGACAAAAGGCAGATGTCTCCATGAGGATTACTCTAAAGGCGTTTGACATAAAAACAGTTTAATTACTTGGAGAAATCAGTTAAATAATTCAAGGACAAATTATTCAAGGCAGAGAAGTAAACGCTATTGGTTAAAATAAATATAGGGAGATTTCGTGATATAATTTTGGTTACATAGGAGTAACACATTAACCTAGCTTTTACAAAAGAAATAAAGGTAAATTATTGGTTAAATGTGTCCAACCAAAAATGTTAGGTAAAGGCTGTAAAGCGGTTTCTCAAAATTAAATTAAATGTATGTTGTTTAATTATTGTGCCGTTTCAGAGTTTATTTAGAGTCTTTTCAAGATATTTGTAGGTTATCATTTCTAATGTTATATCACGGAATTGAAGTGTTCGTAGGCGTGACTGTTAAACAGTGTTTAGTAAAAACTGTATAGAAGACTTAAGCACTGATTGAATATGGACACGAAAGGAGAATAGGGCGAAGATCGTCCATCGTAACTCAGTTAAATTCATTGTTACGGGATAAAGGCATTCAAAACGGGACCAAATGTCCTGTTTACTACACAGATGACAGGTACGGCGACTTACTGGAACATGAAGAAAAGAATAAATGCAATAGAAAACTCCTCGCAAAGATGCTGTACATACATATTACAGGATCACAACAGAACGGATGCGATTAGCGAAATAATGAATGCCGAGTCTTCGCTTACAAGTAGAGGAAGTGTGCCAAATGTGGAATGCCATTTTGTTTTACATATATATTTTTTCATTTTTGGAAATTTAAAGATTTTTGAAATTTTACAATAAATAGTAATATGTTTTTTTTTATTATTTAGTAATTTTATTTGATTTATCTCAAATAAAATTAATTTTACAAAATTTGGATTCTACAAAACTAAAGTGGAATACCATAGAAATTTTTACATTTACATTAAAAAAATCACATTATTTACAAAAAACACAAACATTCAAGTCTTTCACAACTTCAGAACATTCAACATGACTCCATTGTATACATTCATCGCACTGAACCCATTGTTCTCCACTTGTAAGTTCACTGAAGCGACCTCTACAGAAAAGTCATTCAGAATCTTTATCATCTGGACCATTCACAGATCTAAATTTGAAATCACTACTATCATTTAGGCTAATTGCATTATTTGAAGGTAAGAATAAGTGTCTTTCTGTTTCCGTAGGGGCTTTTTCATAGGCTTACGTAAAGTAGCTCCCCTGCATGATGGTTGAGTTTCGTGGAAAAGAGATTTTTGTGTTTTTCCTTCTCAGTGGTTTTTTGCAATTTCTAACTCCTTTTATATGGTGATTCAGTCAACAACACTGCTTTATCGGATGGTCTTCCTTTCTTGATTGTTTTCGTCTTAGAAATCTGAGGAATAGGCGAGACATCTTCAGGACCAACAAATCCAATTCTTTGATGGAGTAGAACTACATCTCTCACTTTCTATCTGCTCTGGATTTTCAACGAGAAAAGCAGTTTCGTCAAACACATTGTTACATATTTCTGTAACAAGAAAACGTAAAAAAATAATCAATAAACTTATCAATAGCAATAGTGCACCTAAAGTGGGATACTTCAAATACAGTGTACCTAAACTGGAATACCAGTATTACGCTTTAGAAGCACTCTCCTTTTTATAGCCTTTTTTCCATTACTGATAATAACCACAAAGTAAGTTTATAATGCTACATATACTCTAATGAACTATAGAAAAATAGAGTATTATTATTTAAAACGTAATTAGTAATGAAGAAATTAAAGCATATCTGTAAAAACTTTTGATTTCAAGAATACACAATGTGAATTCAGTACAATAGCTAATCTTTAAACCACGCTTGTTGAATGAGTGACTTGACTCAAACTTCTGCCACACCTTTCTCACCAATTTCTGCAGTGATACCAACTTTACTCAAAAACATTTTGTGCTATTCAGCTTTACGAGCGTATTCCACTTTAGGCACACTTACAGGTACGAAGGAGAAACAGTTTTCCTGGTACGGCCATATAAAGATGATAAACTGTTAGTAATAAGAAGTTGAAAATGGATCTCTAGGAGACGAAGGAGAGCAAAAAGGCAAAATAAATCATTGTTTCAAACTTGGAGACGCAACTACTATGGGGGGGGGGCAACTGCCTACAGACGAGAGGTGTGCCTCAATAGGTGTACCACCTCAAATAGGGGTTCCGTCTCCCGCGCGCGCCGAAGGCTACCTGGCATAATCTGACAGTTTTCTCAGCCGAATTGAAATACACAACGCACCATGGTAATGGGAGTGTGCCCAACTGAGCGTAGTAGATGGTCAGCACTGGGATGACGCAATGACTGGGATCATTACAGACATGATAAGCCTCGAATTCTAAAGTAACATAATGAATTGTAACTAAGCTTACCGACTCTCGAACTTTTGAGATGCTCGCAGCTAATCTTGGAGCCACTTATATATTATTAGAATGATTTGGTTTAACATTACATGTCAAATCTAGTAATGTAAAAAGCGGCCTTCTGGGTTTGTTTGCTCTTTCTTTTGAAGTAATAACTTCTATAAGGGCGGTGAAAAAAACATGAGATTAAATCATTGCTTTTGCGTAACGCTTTTTCAGAAACGCATACCTTATATTTTCAGCACATATTTTCATCGGAAACCTCAAGTATTTAAATGATAACATGATTTCTTGTAACAGCTGATTTTATGTTATAGGTTATGCTGTAGAACAGCCATTATATACGTAGATTATTATTTATTTATAATTGTAGAATATTTATTTAATAAATAGTTTTAATCAGATAATAAATATGTTAATTATTTAAATTTTGATAAATCTTAATACAAATAATTTAATATACTAAAATAATAAGTTATGTATTTTTAATCCAATGTTTGAAAAGAAAACATTTTTACCCCGGTCTTATACATTTTAAAACACTGATTATAATTGAATTTGTAAAAAAATTTGTATTCACTCAACATCTAATAAATGTTTTTTGTTAATCCCATTGTTTAAATTTTGCTAAACCTCAATTCAATACAACGATAATAGTAAGTCATGTTTGTAATCCAATTTTTTAAAGGAAAATATTTTTAGACCCATCTTATGAATTAAAAAAACTTATTTGAATTGAATTTGTTAAAAAAATTTGTATTCAATTAAAATCTATAAATGTTTTTGTTACCCACATTATTTTATTATTACCTACAATAAATATAATTCACCACACTAAAGTAAACAATATGTTGTTTGATATAATTTTTTAGCCCGGTATTTTAAAAAAGAAGGTTTTAACCCTCGTCACTTCTGGATCACTGAGAAATCCTTTTGATAGTTTACGGCTTCGACGCTCAGCAGAGACGCGGCGCTGGGTGTACTTCAAATAGGTGTAGACTGACGTGACATGTGCATACTGAACTACGTCATTGTTTGTTGTAGAATGTTGTCTTGATAGGCCCTTGTGACTGAGTTGTGGTCCCTCTGCTCAAGGATATCTCTGGAGTATAGGTGAGAGTTTTAATTTATTATAAAGTTCTTTTTCCAATTGTGAAACTATAGGCCTATGTATAAATAAATACACACACACACACACACACACACACACACACACACACACACACACACACACACACACACACACACACACACACACACAACACACACACACACACACACACACACACACACACACACACACACACACACACACACACACACACACACACACACACACACACACACACACACACACACACACACACACATACACACACACCCACACACACACACACACACACACACACACACACACACACACACACACACACACACACACACACACACACACACACACATATATATATATATATATATATATATATATATATATATATATATATTATGACATAAAGATATGAGGTATATTATAAACTAGTAGCTAATGTTCCGAAATAATATGTTCGAAGTTTTAAGGAAAGAGCCGACAAAGACAGCATATCAAATATAAAGGTCAGAGATATAAATCAGTCTTGTTTACGTGTTGGCCAATATAAAAGTTTAGGTTATTTCTAAGGTTAAAATAATTCTGAAAAACAGGGTTAAGGGAAGTTTAAAATCTGAAGAGGTTAAGCGGCTCATAAAATTTGGGCGTATAACGAGAAAACACAAACATAAAACCGTTGGGCGAACGCTACTCGTTCGAAAATTAAAAAGTTAAGCTCTGATTGCCTGAAATACCATAAGAAGGGATAAAATGCTCGTTATTCAAAAGTAAGATCGCTGGGGAAACCGGGACTATTTTGAGCTTCTGGGGAGGACATACGTATTTGAGGAGGGTAAGTTGCAAGGGATCCTTTTAAAAGAAGTTTTATTACAAGAATAGTTAAGGGCATTATGAATAATTGATAAGAAGTTTTAATAGTTATTTTATATAAGATTATTAAAAGGTACAACGCTTGTTTAAAAACTAAGTAGGGTAGAACTGATCTGGAGGTGGGCAAAAGAGGTTGTATGGAGAACAATAGCCTTTTACGACACCGGTTGATTTTAAGACACCAAATGTCAACCCTTGTCATCAATCAACAATCGGTAAGCGTTAGATCCGATTCAAATACATTTAGTTACATGTACGAAATTTATAAATCCAAATGGTCGTGGCGTGCACACACAGTAGTCTTCATCCAACTAATAAATAAATACACACACACACACACACACACACACTCATAGATTTTATGAATGCAGTCAACAATTTTTATCCCGTTTAATATGTTTATAAATAAATAGATAGTAAAAATATATAAAATATGTAAAAAAGGTATAAAAATTATAAAAAAATTTATATAATAAAATATGAAATAAACATTAGTATAAAACCAAAATGTTTTCCTAAAGGGACATGGGTCTATGGGCCGCTTATTTCATGAATTGGTTGGGTAATTTCGTTATAGATAAGTTATGTCAATCAATTTATGTTTTTCCGGCCCAGAGCACAGACAGCAATTATATTTGGAGTAAGTCTAAATTTTTTAATCTACGTATCTATAAATTTCGTACATGTGACTAAAAGTATTTAAATGGGGGCTAATGCTTACTATTGACTAATGGCATGGGTTGCCATTTGGTGTCTTTAATTCAACTGGTGTCGGTGTTATGTCGTAAAAGGCTATTGTATCTAAAGGACTTCCCCCCCCCCTATCCAGATCCGTTCTACCCATTAAGTAATAAGGAGTAACGGAAGTAAAGTTTAAATTATAATTGTGCAGAAGTGAGTGTCCAAGTTATATCCTAAGTAACCAATGGCAGCCAAGGAGTCTCAAAGAAATAA
>JBAIZL010000006.1:105696501-105726501 GCA_036971475.1 Prosapia bicincta | reverse complement strand
TGTCAATGAATGGCGTCTAAACATTAGCTAAATATAATTTGGTACTTTATTAACATAATAATAGTTGAACCTATAGGTGTCGATCGAGAAAACAGTCTCAATAAACGTTCCTAATTGAATGTTATTTATAGAAGTGCATTTGGATATACAATATTTTTTGTATATGGTTTGAAATGTGTTTGAAATAAATTTTAAATTGTTGGGTGTTGCTTGTCAACCAAAATTTGGAATCAATTCAATGAAATGTCTCAAGATAAGACAGGATGAAAATAATCATATTTTTTATTCTATTTTGTCACTTAAAAATAAAATTTTGAGAAAAATTGTAATGTCGACAGGAAGCTGTTTTGCTAGAAAATCAGCGCCGTTTTATGGGTTAATATTTTCCTGCTAAACGTATTTGGTTTAGGGGTGTCACGTGCCCCCTGTCTACGCCCCTGAGACTTACTATGCCAGAAACCTTTCCAGGAATGTACTCAACAATTTCCCAAAGTTTCATGTTGATCGAATCAGTGGTTTAGTAATGCATAAGGCTCATATATACGTACAAACATTCATATATATATATATATATATATATATATATATATATATATATATATATATATATATATATATACATATTTGTAGATGGTTATCTTAATAAATATTTATCTATTTATCATTATACATTTGATAGCCTATTTCCACAACAGTAAAGTTTTAAATTTAAAATATCTGAAAATACTCGTTTACAAGATATGACTCAGAAGATGCATTTTCCAAAATATTTTTACTTGCCTGATTTTCTTATTTTAAATTTAGACACTTTTGACGTTATGGCTTCTGATGCCTTTATCACTTCTGTCAGTCATATTTCTGCGACACATTGTTCAATATGTGTGTGCTTTCTTGAAAACCTGTTCTCTATTCACTTGTCATCCTACGTCAGCTGAGTTACACTGTATTTCCACACAGAACGGAATAGCTGTCACATATTTTCCTTAGGCCTATGTTAAGTCTTATAAGCAGATCAAAATGGTTATGCTGCTTGAATGTCATATTTTTTTTAACGGAAGTTATAGAACGTGCTTTGTTTGTGCTTCGTTGAAGGAAATGTTTCTTCTCTACAGCGAAACATAAATAATCATAATGAAAACAGAAATAGCTTCTGAACACGGCGCTCTCTTAACACACTTCGCGAGTCGGTGTGTAGTAAGCTTCAGATGCTATAGATGTATCTATACCTATCCCAACTTTACCATATTTTTAAAATTTTTTTCATTTGTTATTCCTTTAACAAAATACCTCTTCTTCTCGCGTATGTCTTATATATTTCTTCGTATTTCAAGAGACACAGACTGAAACAGGAGTAAGAACTTTTCATAAGATGCTTTGAAGAGAAAGTAATTTTCTATTATAATATTAAATGTTACATTGCAAATGCAAAACCTCCTATAACTCACAGAGCGATTAGGTCAGAACAGTTCAAAACACTGTAAATCTCTCCAATATTATTCTATTTTTAATTCAGAAACAATACACTAGAAAACATTCAAATAATACTTGACAAGATGTAGATTAACTCAGATTTGTTTGTTTTACCTTACGCTATTTTAAACAAAAACATTTAAGTATCATAAACCATGAATAGTGGTTGAAATGTGCATAAAAATGGCGCTCAAAGTTAACAAGGACTATGTATAAACTAGGATGGGACTGGTCTTGCTATAGGGCTAAATACAAGGTAATTTCAAAGTAGGTTGAAATAGGTTCTGCTATGTAGTATTGAACTATAGAGTATTGAAGGTAACTAGATGGTAGAGATAGCAATAAGTTCTGGTTAATGGCTATTTTAAAGGTAAATACAAAAGTAGATTGGAATAGACTCTGCTATATAGTATTGAACTATAGAGTATTGAAGGTAACTAGATGGTAGAGATAGCAATAAGTTCTGGTTAATGGCTATTTTAAAGGTAAATACAAAAGTAGATTGGAATAGACTCTGCTATATAGTATTGAACTATAGAGTATTGAAGGTAACTAGATGGTAGAGATAGCAATAAGTTCTGGTTAATGGCTATTTTAAAGGTAAATACAAAAGTAGATTGGAATAGACTCTGCTATATAGTATTGAACTATAGAGTATTGAAGGTAACTAGATGGTAGAGATAGCAATAAGTTCTGGTTAATGGCTATTTTAAAGGTAAATACAAAAGTAGATTGGAATAGACTCTGCTATATAGTATTGAACTATAGAGTATTGAAGGTAACTAGATGGTAGAGATAGCAATAAGTTCTGGTTAATGGCTATTTCAAAGGTAAATACAAAAGTAGATTTTAATACACTCTGCTATATAGTATTGAACTATACAGTATTCAAGGTAACTAGATTGTAGAGATAGCAATAAGTTCTGGTTAATGGCTATTTTAAAGGTAAATACAAAAGTAGATTGGAATAGACTCTGCGATATAGTATTGAACTATACAGTATTGAAGGTAACTAGATGGTAGAGATAGCAATAAGTTCTGGTTAATGGCTATTTTAAAGTTAAATACAAAAGTAGATTGGAATAGACTCTGCTATATAGTATTTAACTATACAGTATTGAAGGTAACTAGATAGTAGAGATTTCAATAAGTTCTGGTAAATGGCTATTTTAAAGGTAAATACAAAAGTAGATAGGAATAGACTCTGCTATATAGTATTGAACTATACAGTATTGAAGGTAACTAGATGGTAGAGATAGCAATAAGTTCTGGTTAATGGCTATTTTAAAGGTAAATACAAAAGTAGATTGGAATAGACTCTGCTATATAGTATTGAACTATACAGTATTGAAGGTAACTAGATGGTAGAGATAGCAATAAGTTCTGGTTAATGGCTATTTTAAAGGTAAATACAAAAGTAGATTGGAATAGACTCTGCTATATAGTATTGAACTATACAGTATTGAAGGTAACTAGATAGTAGAGATTTCAATAAGTTCTGGTTAATGGCTATTTTAAAGATAAATACAAAAGTAGATTGGAATAGACTCTGCTATATAGTATTGAACTATACAGTATTGAAGGTAACTAGATGGTAGAGATAGCAATAAGTTCTGGTTAATGGCTATTTTAAAGGTAAATACAAAAGTAGATTGGAATAGACTCTGCTATATAGTATTGAACTATACAGTATTGAAGGTAACTAGATAGTAGAGATTTCAATAAGCTCTGGTTAATGGCTATTTTAAAGGTAAATACAAAAGTAGATTGGAATAGACTCTGCTATATAGTATTGAACTATACAGTATTGAAGGTAACTAGATGGTAGAGATAGCAATAAGTTCTGGTTAATGGCTGTTTCAAAGGTAAATACAAAAGTAGATTGTAATACACTCTGCTATATAGTATTGAACTATACAGTATTGAAGGTAACTAGATTGTAGAGATAGCAATAAGTTCTGGTTAATGGCTATTTTAAAGGTAAATACAAAAGTAGATTGGAATAGACTCTACTATATAGTATTGAACTATACAGTATTGAAGGTAACTAGATGGTAAAGATAGCAATAAGTTCTGGTTAATGGCTATTTTAAAGGTAAATACAAAAGTAGATTGGAATAGACTCTGCTATATAGTATTGAACTATAGAGTATTGAAGGTAACTAGATGGTAGAGATAGCAATAAGTTCTGGTTAATGGCTATTTTAAAGGTAAATACAAAAGTAGATTGGAATAGACTCTGCTATATAGTATTGAACTATAGAGTATTGAAGGTAACTAGATGGTAGAGATAGCAATAAGTTCTGGTTAATGGCTATTTTAAAGGTAAATACAAAAGTAGATTGGAATAGACTCTGCTATATAGTATTGAACTATAGAGTATTGAAGGTAACTAGATGGTAGAGATAGCAATAAGTTCTGGTTAATGGCTATTTTAAAGGTAAATACAAAAGTAGATTGGAATAGACTCTGCTATATAGTATTGAACTATAGAGTATTGAAGGTAACTAGATGGTAGAGATAGCAATAAGTTCTGGTTAATGGCTATTTTAAAGGTAAATACAAAAGTAGATTGGAATAGACTCTGCTATATAGTATTGAACTATACAGTATTGAAGGTAACTAGATAGTAGAGATTTCAATAAGCTCTGGTTAATGGCTATTTTAAAGGTAAATACAAAAGTAGATTGGAATAGACTCTGCTATATAGTATTGAACTATACAGTATTGAAGGTAACTAGATGGTAGAGATAGCAATAAGTTCTGGTTAATGGCTATTTCAAAGGTAAATACAAAAGTAGATTTTAATACACTCTGCTATATAGTATTGAACTATACAGTATTGAAGGTAACTAGATTGTAGAGATAGCAATAAGTTCTGGTTAATGGCTATTTTAAAGGTAAATACAAAAGTAGATTGGAATAGACTCTGCGATATAGTATTGAACTATACAGTATTGAAGGTAACTAGATGGTAGAGATAGCAATAAGTTCTGGTTAATGGCTATTTTAAAGGTAAATACAAAAGTAGATTGGAATAGACTCTGCTATATAGTATTGAACTATACAGTATTGAAGGTAACTAGATGGTAGAGATAGCAATAAGTTCTGGTTAATGGCTATTTTAAAGGTAAATACAAAAGTAGATTGGAATAGACTCTGCTATATAGTATTGAACTATACAGTATTGAAGGTAACTAGATAGTAGAGATTTCAATAAGTTCTGGTTAATGGCTATTTTAAAGATAAATACAAAAGTAGATTGGAATAGACTCTGCTATATAGTATTGAACTATACAGTATTGAAGGTAACTAGATGGTAGAGATAGCAATAAGTTCTGGTTAATGGCTATTTTAAAGGTAAATACAAAAGTAGATTGGAATAGACTCTGCTATATAGTATTGAACTATAGAGTATTGAAGGTAACTAGATGGTAGAGATAGCAATAAGTTCTGGTTAATGGCTATTTTAAAGGTAAATACAAAAGTAGATTGGAATAGACTCTGCTATATAGTATTGAACTATAGAGTATTGAAGGTAACTAGATGGTAGAGATAGCAATAAGTTCTGGTTAATGGCTATTTTAAAGGTAAATACAAAAGTAGATTGGAATAGACTCTGCTATATAGTATTGAACTATAGAGTATTGAAGGTAACTAGATGGTAGAGATAGCAATAAGTTCTGGTTAATGGCTATTTCAAAGGTAAATACAAAAGTAGATTTTAATACACTCTGCTATATAGTATTGAACTATACAGTATTCAAGGTAACTAGATTGTAGAGATAGCAATAAGTTCTGGTTAATGGCTATTTTAAAGGTAAATACAAAAGTAGATTGGAATAGACTCTGCGATATAGTATTGAACTATACAGTATTGAAGGTAACTAGATGGTAGAGATAGCAATAAGTTCTGGTTAATGGCTATTTTAAAGTTAAATACAAAAGTAGATTGGAATAGACTCTGCTATATAGTATTTAACTATACAGTATTGAAGGTAACTAGATAGTAGAGATTTCAATAAGTTCTGGTAAATGGCTATTTTAAAGGTAAATACAAAAGTAGATAGGAATAGACTCTGCTATATAGTATTGAACTATACAGTATTGAAGGTAACTAGATGGTAGAGATAGCAATAAGTTCTGGTTAATGGCTATTTTAAAGGTAAATACAAAAGTAGATTGGAATAGACTCTGCTATATAGTATTGAACTATACAGTATTGAAGGTAACTAGATGGTAGAGATAGCAATAAGTTCTGGTTAATGGCTATTTTAAAGGTAAATACAAAAGTAGATTGGAATAGACTCTGCTATATAGTATTGAACTATACAGTATTGAAGGTAACTAGATAGTAGAGATTTCAATAAGTTCTGGTTAATGGCTATTTTAAAGATAAATACAAAAGTAGATTGGAATAGACTCTGCTATATAGTATTGAACTATACAGTATTGAAGGTAACTAGATGGTAGAGATAGCAATAAGTTCTGGTTAATGGCTATTTTAAAGGTAAATACAAAAGTAGATTGGAATAGACTCTGCTATATAGTATTGAACTATACAGTATTGAAGGTAACTAGATAGTAGAGATTTCAATAAGCTCTGGTTAATGGCTATTTTAAAGGTAAATACAAAAGTAGATTGGAATAGACTCTGCTATATAGTATTGAACTATACAGTATTGAAGGTAACTAGATGGTAGAGATAGCAATAAGTTCTGGTTAATGGCTGTTTCAAAGGTAAATACAAAAGTAGATTGTAATACACTCTGCTATATAGTATTGAACTATACAGTATTGAAGGTAACTAGATTGTAGAGATAGCAATAAGTTCTGGTTAATGGCTATTTTAAAGGTAAATACAAAAGTAGATTGGAATAGACTCTACTATATAGTATTGAACTATACAGTATTGAAGGTAACTAGATGGTAAAGATAGCAATAAGTTCTGGTTAATGGCTATTTTAAAGGTAAATACAAAAGTAGATTGGAATAGACTCTGCTATATAGTATTGAACTATAGAGTATTGAAGGTAACTAGATGGTAGAGATAGCAATAAGTTCTGGTTAATGGCTATTTTAAAGGTAAATACAAAAGTAGATTGGAATAGACTCTGCTATATAGTATTGAACTATAGAGTATTGAAGGTAACTAGATGGTAGAGATAGCAATAAGTTCTGGTTAATGGCTATTTTAAAGGTAAATACAAAAGTAGATTGGAATAGACTCTGCTATATAGTATTGAACTATAGAGTATTGAAGGTAACTAGATGGTAGAGATAGCAATAAGTTCTGGTTAATGGCTATTTTAAAGGTAAATACAAAAGTAGATTGGAATAGACTCTGCTATATAGTATTGAACTATAGAGTATTGAAGGTAACTAGATGGTAGAGATAGCAATAAGTTCTGGTTAATGGCTATTTTAAAGGTAAATACAAAAGTAGATTGGAATAGACTCTGCTATATAGTATTGAACTATACAGTATTGAAGGTAACTAGATAGTAGAGATTTCAATAAGCTCTGGTTAATGGCTATTTTAAAGGTAAATACAAAAGTAGATTGGAATAGACTCTGCTATATAGTATTGAACTATACAGTATTGAAGGTAACTAGATGGTAGAGATAGCAATAAGTTCTGGTTAATGGCTATTTCAAAGGTAAATACAAAAGTAGATTTTAATACACTCTGCTATATAGTATTGAACTATACAGTATTGAAGGTAACTAGATTGTAGAGATAGCAATAAGTTCTGGTTAATGGCTATTTTAAAGGTAAATACAAAAGTAGATTGGAATAGACTCTGCGATATAGTATTGAACTATACAGTATTGAAGGTAACTAGATGGTAGAGATAGCAATAAGTTCTGGTTAATGGCTATTTTAAAGTTAAATACAAAAGTAGATTGGAATAGACTCTGCTATATAGTATTTAACTATACAGTATTGAAGGTAACTAGATAGTAGAGATTTCAATAAGTTCTGGTAAATGGCTATTTTAAAGGTAAATACAAAAGTAGATAGGAATAGACTCTGCTATATAGTATTGAACTATACAGTATTGAAGGTAACTAGATGGTAGAGATAGCAATAAGTTCTGGTTAATGGCTATTTTAAAGGTAAATACAAAAGTAGATTGGAATAGACTCTGCTATATAGTATTGAACTATACAGTATTGAAGGTAACTAGATGGTAGAGATAGCAATAAGTTCTGGTTAATGGCTATTTTAAAGGTAAATACAAAAGTAGATTGGAATAGACTCTGCTATATAGTATTGAACTATACAGTATTGAAGGTAACTAGATAGTAGAGATTTCAATAAGTTCTGGTTAATGGCTATTTTAAAGATAAATACAAAAGTAGATTGGAATAGACTCTGCTATATAGTATTGAACTATACAGTATTGAAGGTAACTAGATGGTAGAGATAGCAATAAGTTCTGGTTAATGGCTATTTTAAAGGTAAATACAAAAGTAGATTGGAATAGACTCTGCTATATAGTATTGAACTATACAGTATTGAAGGTAACTAGATAGTAGAGATTTCAATAAGCTCTGGTTAATGGCTATTTTAAAGGTAAATACAAAAGTAGATTGGAATAGACTCTGCTATATAGTATTGAACTATACAGTATTGAAGGTAACTAGATGGTAGAGATAGCAATAAGTTCTGGTTAATGGCTGTTTCAAAGGTAAATACAAAAGTAGATTGTAATACACTCTGCTATATAGTATTGAACTATACAGTATTGAAGGTAACTAGATTGTAGAGATAGCAATAAGTTCTGGTTAATGGCTATTTTAAAGGTAAATACAAAAGTAGATTGGAATAGACTCTACTATATAGTATTGAACTATACAGTATTGAAGGTAACTAGATGGTAGAGATAGCAATAAGTTCTGGTTAATGGCTATTTTAAAGGTAAATACAAAAGTAGATTGGAATAGACTCTGCTATATAGTATTTAACTATACAGTATTGAAGGTAACTAGATAGTAGAGATTTCAATAAGTTCTTGTTAATGGCTATTTTAAAGGTAAATACAAAAGTAGATTGGAATAGACTCTGCTATATAGTATTGAACTATACAGTATTGAAGGTAACTAGATGGTAGAGATAGCAATAAGTTCTGGTTAATGGCTATTTCAAAGGTAAATACAAAAGTAGATTGTAATACACTCTGCTATATAGTATTGAACTATATAGTATTGAAGGTAACTAGATAGTAGAGATATCAATAAGTTCTGGTTAATGGCTATTTTAAAGGTAAATACAAAAGTAGATGGGAATACACTCTGCTATATAGTTTTGAACTATAAAGTATTGAAAGTAACTAGATAGTAGAGATTTCAATAAGTTCTGGTTAATATCTATTTCAAAGGTAAATACAAAAGTAGATTGGAACAGACTCTGCTATATAGTATTGAACTATACAGTATTGAAGGTAACTAGATAGTAGAGATAACAATAAGTTCTGGTTAATAGCTATTTTAAAGGTAAATACAAAAGTAGATTGGAATAGACTCTGCTATATAGTATTGAACTATACAGTATTGAAGGTAACTAGATGGTAGAGATAGCAATAAGTTCTGGTTAATGGCTATTTTAAAGGTAAATACAAAAGTAGATTGGAATAGACTCTGCTATATAGTATTGAACTATACAGTATTGAAGGTAACTAGATGGTAGAGATAGCAATAAGTTCTGGTTAATGGCTATTTTAAAGGTAAATACAAAAGTAGATTGGAATAGACTCTGCTATATAGTATTGAACTATACAGTATTGAAGGTAACTAGATAGTAGAGATTTCAATAAGTTCTGGTTAATGACTATTTTAAAGGTAAATACAAAAGTAGATTGGAATAGACTCTGCTATATAGTATTGAACTATACAGTATTGAAGGTAACTAGATGGTAGAGATAGCAATAAGTTCTGGTTAATGGCTATTTTAAAGGTAAATACAAAAGTAGATTGTAATACACTCTGCTATATAGTATTGAACTATATAGTATTGAAGGTAACTAGATAGTAGAGATATCAATAAGTTCTGGTTAATGGCTATTTTAAAGGTAAATACAAAAGTAGATTGGAATAGACTCTGCTATATAGTATTGAACTATACAGTATTGAAGGTAACTAGATAGTAGAGATTTCAATAAGTTCTGGTTAATGGCTATTTTAAAGGTAAATACAAAAGCAGATTGGAATAGACTCTGCTATATAGTATTGAACTATACAGTATTGAAGGTAACTAGATAGTAGAGATATCAATAAGTTCTGCTTAATAGCTATTTTAAAGGTAAATACAAAAGTAGATTGGAATACACTCTGCTATATAGTATTGAACTATATAGTATTGAAGGTAACTAGATAGTAGAGATATCAATAAGTTCTGGTTAATGGCTATTTTAAAGGTAAATACAAAAGTAGATGGGAATACACTCTGCTATATAGTATTGAACTATACAGTATTGAAGGTAACTAGATAGTAGAGATTTCAATAAGTTCTGGTTAATAGCTATTTTAAAGGTAAATACAAAAGTAGATTGGAATAGACTCTGCTATATAGTATTGAACTATACAGTATTGAAGGTAACTAGATAGTAGAGATATCAATAAGTTCTGGTTAATAGCTATTTTAAAGGTAAATACAAAAGTAGATTGGAATAGACTCTGCTATATAGTATTGAACTATACAGTATTGAAGGTAACTAGATAGTAGAGATATAAATAAGTTCTGGTTAATGACTATTTTAAAGGTAAATACAAAAAAAGATTGGAATAGACTCTGCTATATAGTATAGAACTATACAGTATTGAAGGTAACTAGATAGTAGAGATTTCAATAAGTTCTGGTTAATGGCTATTTTAAAGGTAAAAACAAAAAAAGATTGGAATAGACTCTGCTATATAGTATTAAACTATAAAATATTGAAGGTAACTAGATAGTAGAGATATCAATAAGTTCTGGTTAATGGCTATTTTAAAGGTAAAAACAAAAGCAGATTGGAATAGACTCTGCTATATAGTATTGAACTATACAGTATTGAAGGTAACTAGATAGTAGAGATTTCAATAAGTTCTGGTTAATGGCTATTTTAAAGGTAAATACAAAAGTAGATTGGAATACATTCTGCTATATAGTATTGAACTATACAGTATTGAAGATAACTAGATAGTAGAGATTTCAATAAGTTCTGGTTAATGGCTATTTTAAAGGTAAATACAAAAGTAGATTGGAATGTACTCTGCTATATAGTATTGAACTATACAGTATTGAAGGTAAATAGATAGTAGAGATTTCAATAAGCTCTGGTTAATGGCTATTTTAAAGGTAAATACAAAAGTAGATTGGAATAGACTCTGCTATATAGTATTGAACTATACAGTATTGAAGGTAACTAGATGGTAGAGATAGCAATAAGTTCTGGTTAATGGCTGTTTCAAAGGTAAATACAAAAGTAGATTGTAATACACTCTGCTATATAGTATTGAACTATACAGTATTGAAGGTAACTAGATTGTAGAGATAGCAATAAGTTCTGGTTAATGGCTATTTTAAAGGTAAATACAAAAGTAGATTGGAATAGACTCTACTATATAGTATTGAACTATACAGTATTGAAGGTAACTAGATGGTAGAGATAGCAATAAGTTCTGGTTAATGGCTATTTTAAAGGTAAATACAAAAGTAGATTGGAATAGACTCTGCTATATAGTATTTAACTATACAGTATTGAAGGTAACTAGATAGTAGAGATTTCAATAAGTTCTGGTTAATGGCTATTTTAAAGGTAAATACAAAAGTAGATTGGAATAGACTGTGCTATATAGTATTGAACTATACAGTATTGAAGGTAACTAGATGGTAGAGATAGCAATAAGTTCTGGTTAATGGCTATTTCAAAGGTAAATACAAAAGTAGATTGTAATACACTCTGCTATATAGTATTGAACTATATAGTATTGAAGGTAACTAGATAGTAGAGATATCAATAAGTTCTGGTTAATGGCTATTTTAAAGGTAAATACAAAAGTAGATGGGAATACACTCTGCTATATAGTTTTGAACTATAAAGTATTGAAAGTAACTAGATAGTAGAGATTTCAATAAGTTCTGGTTAATATCTATTTCAAAGGTAAATACAAAAGTAGATTGGAACAGACTCTGCTATATAGTATTGAACTATACAGTATTGAAGGTAACTAGATAGTAGAGATAACAATAACTTCTGGTTAATAGCTATTTTAAAGGTAAATACAAAAGTAGATTGGAATAGACTCTGCTATATAGTATTGAACTATACAGTATTGAAGGTAACTAGATGGTAGAGATAGCAATAAGTTCTGGTTAATGGCTATTTTAAAGGTAAATACAAAAGTAGATTGGAATAGACTCTGCTATATAGTATTGAACTATACAGTATTGAAGGTAACTAGATGGTAGAGATAGCAATAAGTTCTGGTTAATGGCTATTTTAAAGGTAAATACAAAAGTAGATTGGAATAGACTCTGCTATATAGTATTGAACTATACAGTATTGAAGGTAACTAGATAGTAGAGATTTCAATAAGTTCTGGTTAATGACTATTTTAAAGGTAAATACAAAAGTAGATTGGAATAGACTCTGCTATATAGTATTGAACTATACAGTATTGAAGGTAACTAGATGGTAGAGATAGCAATAAGTTCTGGTTAATGGCTATTTTAAAGGTAAATACAAAAGTAGATTGTAATACACTCTGCTATATAGTATTGAACTATATAGTATTGAAGGTAACTAGATAGTAGAGATATCAATAAGTTCTGGTTAATGGCTATTTTAAAGGTAAATACAAAAGTAGATTGGAATAGACTCTGCTATATAGTATTGAACTATACAGTATTGAAGGTAACTAGATAGTAGAGATTTCAATAAGTTCTGGTTAATGGCTATTTTAAAGGTAAATACAAAAGCAGATTGGAATAGACTCTGCTATATAGTATTGAACTATACAGTATTGAAGGTAACTAGATAGTAGAGATATCAATAAGTTCTGCTTAATAGCTATTTTAAAGGTAAATACAAAAGTAGATTGGAATACACTCTGCTATATAGTATTGAACTATATAGTATTGAAGGTAACTAGATAGTAGAGATATCAATAAGTTCTGGTTAATGGCTATTTTAAAGGTAAATACAAAAGTAGATGGGAATACACTCTGCTATATAGTATTGAACTATACAGTATTGAAGGTAACTAGATAGTAGAGATTTCAATAAGTTCTGGTTAATAGCTATTTTAAAGGTAAATACAAAAGTAGATTGGAATAGACTCTGCTATATAGTATTGAACTATACAGTATTGAAGGTAACTAGATAGTAGAGATATCAATAAGTTCTGGTTAATAGCTATTTTAAAGGTAAATACAAAAGTAGATTGGAATAGACTCTGCTATATAGTATTGAACTATACAGTATTGAAGGTAACTAGATAGTAGAGATATAAATAAGTTCTGGTTAATGACTATTTTAAAGGTAAATACAAAAAAAGATTGGAATAGACTCTGCTATATAGTATAGAACTATACAGTATTGAAGGTAACTAGATAGTAGAGATTTCAATAAGTTCTGGTTAATGGCTATTTTAAAGGTAAATACAAAAAAAGATTGGAATAGACTCTGCTATATAGTATTAAACTATAAAATATTGAAGGTAACTAGATAGTAGAGATATCAATAAGTTCTGGTTAATGGCTATTTTAAAGGTAAAAACAAAAGCAGATTGGAATAGACTCTGCTATATAGTATTGAACTATACAGTATTGAAGGTAACTAGATAGTAGAGATTTCAATAAGTTCTGGTTAATGGCTATTTTAAAGGTAAATACAAAAGTAGATTGGAATACATTCTGCTATATAGTATTGAACTATACAGTATTGAAGATAACTAGATAGTAGAGATTTCAATAAGTTCTGGTTAATGGCTATTTTAAAGGTAAATACAAAAGTAGATTGGAATGTACTCTGCTATATAGTATTGAACTATACAGTATTGAAGGTAACTAGATAGTAGAGATTTCAATAAGTTCTGGTTAATGGCTATTTTAAAGGTAAATACAAAAGTAGATTGGAATACATTCTGCTATATAGTATTGAACTATACAGTATTGAAGATAACTAGATAGTAGAGATTTCAATAAGTTCTGGTTAATGGCTATTTTAAAGGTAAATACAAAAGTAGATTGGAATGTACTCTGCTATATAGTATTGAACTATACAGTATTGAAGATAACTAGATAGTAGAGATTTCAATAAGTTCTGGTTAATGGCTATTTTAAAGGTAAATACAAAAGTAGATTGGAATACATTCTGCTATATAGTATTGAACTATACAGTATTGAAGGTAACTAGTTAGTAGAGATTTCAATAAGTTCTGGTTAATGGCTATTTTAAAGGTAAATACAAAAGTAGATTGGAATACATTCTGCTATATAGTATTTAACTATACAGTATTGAAGATAACTAGATAGTAGAGATTTCAATAAGTTCTGGTTAATGGCTATTTTAAAGGTAAATACAAAAGTAGATTGGAATGTACTCTGCTATATAGTATTGAACTATACAGTATTGAAGGTAACTAGATAGTAGAGATTTCAATAAGTTCTGGTTAATGGCTATTTTAAAGGTAAATACAAAAGTAGATTGGAATACATTCTGCTATATAGTATTGAACTATACAGTATTGAAGATAACTAGATAGTAGAGATTTCAATAAGTTCTGGTTAATAGCTATTTTAAAGGTAAATACAAAAGTAGATTGGAATACATTCTGCTATATAGTATTGAACTATACAGTATTGAAGGTAACTAGATAGTTGAGATTTCAATAAGTTCTGGTTAAGAGCTATTTTAAAGGTAAATACAAAAGCAGACTGGAATAGACTCTGCTATATAGTACTGAACTATAAAATATTGAAGGTAACTAGATAGTAGAGATAACAATAAGTTCTGGTTAATGGCTATTTTAAAGGTAAATACAAAAGCAGACTGGAATAGACTCTGCTATATAGTATTGAACTATACAGTATTGAAGGTAACTAGATAGTAGAGATTTCAATAAGTTCTGGTTAATGGCTATTTTAAAGGTAAATACAAAAGCAGACTGGAATAGACTCTGCTATATAGTATTGAACTATAAAATATTGAAGGTAACTAGATAGTAGAGATTTCAATAAGTTCTGGTTAATGGCTATATTAAAGGTACATACAAAAGTAGATTGGAATACACTCTGCTATATATTATTGAACTATACAGTATTGAAGGTAAATAGATAGTAGAGATTTCAATAAGTTCTGGCTAATGGCTATTTTAAAGGTAAATACAAAAGCAGATTGGAATACACTCTGCTATATAGTATTGAACTATACAGTATTGAAGGTAACTAGATAGTAGAGATTTCAATAAGTTCTGGTTAATAGCTATTTTATAGGTAAATACAAAAGTAGATTGGAATACACTCTGCTACATAGTATTGTACTATACAGTATTGAAGGTAACTAGATAGTAGAGATTTCAATAAGTTCTGGTTAATAGCTATTTTATAGGTAAATACAAAAGTAGATTGGAATACACTCTGCTACATAGTATTGAACTATAAAATATTGAAGGTAACTAGTTAGTAGAGATTTCAATAAGTTCTGGTTAATGGCTATTTTAAAGGTAAATACAAAAGTAGATTGGAATAGACTCTGCTATATAGTATTGAACTATACAGTATTGAAGGTAGCTAGATAGTAGAGATTTCAATAAGTTCTGGTTAATGGCTATTTTAAAGGTAAATACAAAAGTAGATTGGAATACACTCTGCTATATAGTATTGAACTATACAGTATTGAAGGTAACTAGATAGTAGAGATTTCAATAAGTTCTGGTTAATGGCTATTTTAAAGGTAAATACAAAAGTAGATTGGAATACACTCTGCTATATAGTATTGAACTATACAGTATTGAAGGTAACTAGATAGTAGAGATTTCAATAAGTTCTGGTTAATGGCTATTTTAAAGGTAAATACAAAAGTAGATTGGAATACACTCTGCTATATAGTATTGAACTATACAGTATTGAAGGTAACTAGATAGTAGAGATTTCAATAAGTTCTGGTTAATGGCTATTTTAAAGGTAAATACAAAAGTAGATTGGAATAGACTCTGCTATATAGTATTGAACTATACAGTATTGAAGGTAACTAGATAGTAGAGATTTCAATAAGTTCTGGTTAATGGCTATTTTAAAGGTAAATACAAAAGTAGATTGGAATACACTCTGCTATATAGTATTGAACTATACAGTATTGAAGGTAACTAGATAGTAGAGATTTCAATAAGTTCTGGTTAATAGCTATTTCAAAGGTAAATACAAAAGTAGATTGGAATACACTCTGCTATATAGTATTGAACTATAAAATATTGAAGGTAACTAGATAGTAGAGATTTCAATAAGTTCTGGTTAATGGCTATTTTAAAGGTAAATACAAAAGTAGATTGGAATAGACTCTGCTATATAGTACTGAACTATACAGTATTGAAGGTAACTAGATAGTAGAGATATAAATAAGTTCTGGTTAATAGTTATTTTAAAGGTAAATACAACAGCAGATTGGAATACACTCTGCTATATAGTATTGAACTATACAGTATTGAAGGTAACTAGATAGTAGAGATTTCAATAAGTTCTGGTTAATGGCTATTTTAAAGGTAAATACAACAGCAGATTGGAATAGACTCAGCTATATACCTATACGCAATTGCAGATATCTACAGAGTATATTTTTATAGATTCTGCTTAAGAGGCCATCCCTAAATTACGTAACGCCGAAAGGGGGATTGGTTTACATCTATCGTTACGCATCGTTATGAAAGGAGGAAGAGTATGAAGTATTGTTACGTAACTTGAAATTTCAGCGTCGATTACATTAAAATCTCCTTTTATTCACTAAATATACCGGCCTTATTTTAACTTTTGAGTAAGTAAAATGTACCTAATATCAATAATGAACTGAAATAAAATCTATTTACAAAAAAAAACATTTATTGAATGTACTCTATTAAACTTCCTATTTATGAGCATTATTGGAGAAAAAATGTGAGGAACCCTAACCTAGCGCGCAGTATTGCCGCAGTACCAGTACGGAAATCAGGCGTAGAGTACTGCGGTCTCCGTGTATCAGCTAAAGCGCCAGTTGTTACTTAACAGTTTTTAATGAAACCATATCTTTTTAATTCGATGGCAACATCTTTTCAGGCCGAAACAGTGGACTCAGAAGCAACCCGAAACTTGGTCATGCTCGGTGATGACTCGTCATGAGGTACACCATACTGCGCATGACTGAGCTTGGTGGACTTCTGAGTTTCCTGGGCCGAACACGACATGAAACTAAATTGTTTGTAAATTTATGAAATTTTTAGTATTTCTAAACAATGTGCGGATTATGATCTATTTTAAAATTAGGCTAATTATGTATACATATCTTTTTCTTAAACTCGCAGTCCCTGTGTTGTCTTGGAATAGGTTCTACTATATAGTTCTACTGAAGGTAGGTACAAAATAGATTTGAATCGATTCTGCAATATAGATAAATTGAAGGTAAATACAATTGGAATAGGTTCTGCTTATCCCCTATATTGATGGTAACTACAAAAATAGGTTGGATTAGGTTCTGCTATATAGCTATATTGTAGGTAACTACAAAATAATTTGAAATAGGTCCTGCTGTAAGCTAATTTGAAGGTAATTACAAAGTAGATTTAAATAGGTTCTGCTTCATAGGTATATTAAAGGTAACTACAAAAATAGACCGGAATAGGTTGTGCTATAACTTGATTTTCATTACAATTTTTTCGAGTTTGGTATAATTTTTTTAAATTGTTTAATTTTTTTTTTCAATAATCTGTTAGCCGGCATCCTGAGGACACAATTTTATAGACTGTAACTGCAGCAAATTTACACCCCACTGACTGTGAGCTAATCGAATTAAACCTAAAAACCTTAAAAAGTTAGACAAACCAGTTGTAAAAACTAGGAACTACCTTTAAATACAAACTGGAAGGACTGTGTGTGAAGATTTTCAGAATGGATATAAATAGTCTTACATACAATATCTTCATTTCTTCAGAACCAGCAATGAGATGAATACAGTTTGATGTTAGTCAAGTGGCAAGTGAGTAGAAGGTAATTAATATCGATAAAGGATAAGTTAAGAAAGAGCCAAGTTTATCACAAGATTATTAGGACAAGCAGACGCTTATTTGTACAATATTTCGGTTATTTGTACAAAAACCGACGCTGATATTTTACAATATCTTACGGAAGTAGCTATTTTACCTCAAACTGTTCAGTTTTGACAATATAGTCGAGAGTGACATTTCGATAAACACCGTACTTGAAGAGGAGTTAATAGTCTATCAAAACTATTGACAACCAGAAAGGGGATCTTATTTGTTTAAAATCCGCGATGGATTGTCAACACACATACAATGGAGATTTAACGGAGGACAACCTTAATCACGAATCCCGACATCCCATATGACAACATTTAACGTAGTGGGGCGGGTACATGTAGCAAATCAATATCATTTTTGACCCTTCCACTTATCCTAAGGTGACCATATTTGTAATGACCTCAAAGCGGGACACACATTAGGAGGGTCAGGCTCCCCCCCCCCCGATACATCTAAACGTCCTAAACTGCTAAAATTTTATCTATTTTAGCAGTTAAATTTACATAAATAAGCATACGAAAAACTTTATTGTTCAGGTAGTAAAAGTAGCACAATTACACTAATCGGACCATCAGTTAAATTAATTTATTAATAATGAAACAAACAAAAATATACATTTAACAATTGAAAATATTGTAAGTTACACAGTAAAATCAACTGAATGAAGTGTACTGTCCGACCGCGAGGAGGAAATAATTGGAAAACTATGTAGACAAGTTTGGGAAACATCTTCTTTTACCAGGCTTGTAAAAAGGTTAATTGGCAAATTGGTAAAGTTTAAATTGTCAATGCAATCTCAACACATTTCAATATAAAAACAAGAGTACAGTATGTCCACTAGCCTACACGTTCACTCATTTGCATACTTTTTTGATGAATGTATGTCTTTAAGGAGAGCTGGTTCTCCTTTTATTTTGTCATGAAACTTATCACAAGTTAGTCCAACATTTTAGTTCAGCATAAGCATTGCTCTTAAAGTTCGAACGTTCAATTGAGATTTATTTTCAGTCCATATATTGTTCATGTTAGTAAACACTCGTTCAACTGGAGCATTAGTTCCTGGCAGACACAGAAGCAACTCAGAGATGTAACGTAAGTTTTCGTAAGGAATGTTCTTTTGTTCAAAATGGAGGAATACTTTTACCCATCTTTGGTCGATCGAAGTTGTCAGCTCACACCATTCTGACAACCTTTCATTTATGGCATATTTTTTAGACAGTTTACTTCATCAAACAGTTTGTTGTCATCAATAATGACTGATTTCAGCAAGTTTGATAACGCTTCTACTCCGTTTATCACCGACTCCCATGCTGGTGTTTCTCTCAAACTAAACCAAGACAAGGTTTCCAAGGATCGAAATTGGCAAGCCCATTCATTAAGATATCTAACAGATGTCTCATAAAACACCTGTATTGCATTTAAAATAGAAGTTTTATCAAGCACTTCCTCATTGTTCTTCAGACAAGATTTAACTGAAATTGGAAGGAACAAACTGTTCTTCCTCTCAGCATATTTCTCTCTCAAATCAGCTAAAATCAATGCAACTTCAACTGCACTGATATTTTGACCTTCTGCTTTCAGTACTGCATCATGAAAAATAGCTGACTGGCTATGAATAAAATTTTTACTAAAGTTCTGCAGCTGGGTTCTCAAAAAAATCTTTGATAAGTCTAGGACACTTTTCGTTGGTCAAAAAGTACTCTTTGAGAGGCACAAAGAGCTGGAGCACCCGCTCCACAGCTGGCATCAAAGCAAGCCATCTTGTTTTGCTGTAGCCTAGGAGTTTGTGATACTGTACAGAGGCCTTCTCGCAAAATTCCTTAAACTTCTCTACCCGTACTGTAAATAAATAAAAATGAGTGTATACTTTCACAATTATAGCTTCAACATCCACAGGCAGTTCATCTGCAGCTGTTTGGATCGCATTGTGAATTATATGGCCTGCACAACCAATGCCAATAATGTCTTTATTCAAAGAGTCTTTAAGTTTGAAATATACATTTCGAGCAGACCCACCAGAGTTAGTGTTTGTGTTGTCTGAACAAAACCCCACAACTTTATCAGTAATGTTCTTATTTTAAAGAACCCTGATTAAATAATTTGTTATTGTTTCTGACGTTTCTGCAGGTAAAGCTTCAAATTCAAGTAGTTTCACTTGTACATCTGTGGAAAATTTACAAGAAACCAAATAAACAATACTTTAAGTGTATGCAATGTCCTTGTTGCTTTTATATTGTGAAAGAGTCAGTCAAGAACATTTTATTTTGGGATATAATATTAAATAATATTTAAAGCGGGACGTTTATTTGTTTATCTTTATCCTGCCAAAGCGGGACATAATAGCGTCCCTCGAGTAAATCTGGGGACAGTGGGACACTAACCTAAAAAGCAGGACTGTCCCGCCGAAAGCGGGACGGATGGTCACCTTTACTTACCCACTCGCTTACGTATTCTGAATTTAAGTCTCCCCCTCGGCTGACCTTACTTACAATGTGCACTATCGAGTAAATGTCTTCACTTTTATTCTCGTCTGTAATTGTATCACTGATATATTTTGAGTTCCGGATTCTACAGTATCCAGATTATTGGACAATTTCTCTCCCGTTATAGAAAGGCACTGAATTTATTGTCACATATTAAAAATGTGAAGCCAATGAACACTGGCTTTAAACTCTTTCTTGATGGGGTAAAGTTCAGAAAAGAGAATCTTGCCTTTCTCTGTAATAAATGGCCAGATATGGGGTTGTTTCGCGATCGATCTTGCAGAAAGCTGTGCATAGAGCAGTTTCTACCAAAACGTATTCACTCATTTTCACTGTTTTACGCGCACTGCTACCTTGCTCCATAGATAACACAAACGACAAAGAAAAATTTTTCTTTGTTTTTCTTATGTCATTGATTGTTAAATTTCCGATCCCGAAATCTTCCGCTAATTTTTTAGCAGGTATCCCGCAAATCGTTTTGAAAGTCCACACTTATCCGACAACGAAAGTGCTTTGTACTTTCTTTTAAAAGAAGAAGACGATATTATAAAAATTAGGTTCAACACACTGCGATAACAAAAAAATTCTATCGTCTGCTTGCCGTAAACGTTGAAACTGGACTGCTGTAGGCTGACTAATGAAAAGGGTTTGATACACTGAAGTCATTGCAAAATAAACAAAACGATATCGCCTTTCTTCTTTGAACCTTTTTTACAGCCATTTAATTCTTTTTAGTTTCAATTTTTCAAAAACCGTTCCGGATTAGTGGGATTTTCTAACTACCGGAATTAGGATTATCGGGATAAGACTGTACAGTATTTCTCCGAATACCTGTTCTCACTTAGCATTGAAACAAGTACTGTTATGGGCACGTTTTAGAAAATCTTTATACATTTATAACATATACGAGTATAGGTCTATACTAGTACCTCAAACTTGAAGAATGTTTTGTTTATTCTTAGTTTTTATTTTGTGTTTGCATTGTTATCTCACTTGTTATGTTAAGTAAATAATTAACATGTTTATTATACTTTAACGTATTTTTTTCTCAGTCCAAGGTTTTTTTATTTCCGTTCGCTGCCAATCATATATCGTTAACTTTAGTTCCAGGGTCAACGGTATTTTAAATTGTGCAACTGGAAGTCCGCAGCTTAATTCAGTCTAATTTGGCTAGCTTCGTAATTGAACTGTTTGGAATTTTGAGAGGGGAACTAATGACTGTGGTTTGATAAGATTACTTTAGTTTTGTTGAATTTCTTGTATGATTGATTATTTATGTTTTCCCATATAATGCACTACAATACATTTAGGCTAATGGTTTGCATTGAACTGGTTTTTTAAATTTTTGGAAGCGTCCCATTTATCTGTGCCGTCCTATCTTATCGTCTGAGTTGAGGTGTTATTTTCTCCTTGGTTAAGAACATTTCAAAATGTACACTAATTTTACTTTAAAACATGATTACGTAGTGAAATAATTGTGTAATTAATTCCTTAATAAGTAACATTACCCTCAAATCCATTGTATTTTACATCAATTTTCAATAGCATTCTATTTCCTCCTCAAAGGTATTTTCTGAGTTCACCTCTAGTTTTCCCTCGATGAAAATCTGACAATTTCCCTTTATATCCTTTTGTTATAAGCTACTTTTCTTATCTTCTCTTACATGATTTTTAAAAATTTACTACTAGTGCAATTTCATCATTAATTTGTTTTCGTAATGTCTCAAATTAACTTTTCAAGGATTTTCTAATTTCACACAAACGTTTCCCTTTGAAAACATTTAATTCCCTTCTATTTACTCCGTAAGTAGCGTTCTAATAATTCCACTGTATTTCCCCATCACGGGACATTTTGTAAACTATTTACTCCTTCTAAAACGTTTGCCTTAAATCTTCTATATTACCCTTTCAGTAATATTTACTATTTCTCTTTAGTTTCGCTCTTCTGAATCAATTTCTTAATTCCCAAGTAGAAGCCTTTTTTTCAAAATTTAATGTAAATCCCTTTCCATTTGATTTTCCTAATTTTCTGTATTTTTAACAACAGGATTTTTTAAATTTTTCTTCTTAAAGACATTTTACTGTTCTTCATATAAAAGCGGCATTAACCTCCTATTCTAAAACCCAGCTTTCTCATCAGAGGCATTATCTTCTTCATCTAAAGCATTAGTTTCTTAATCTAAAGCAATAGTTACCTCCTCTAAGAAAATATCTCCCTCATCAGGGGCATTATCTTCCTCATCTATAGCTTCATCTTTTTCATCTAAAGCATTAGTTTCATAGTCTAAGTCAATAGTTACCTACTCTAAGAAAATATCTTCCTCATCTAAGGCATTTTCTTCCTCATCTAAAGCATTGACTTCCTCATCTAAAGCAAGCGTATCTTAGTCTAAGGCAATAGTCACCTCCTCTAAGAAAATATCTTCCTCGTCTAAGGCATTATCTTCCTTATCTAAAGCATTTAAAGCATTCGCTTTCGTATCTAAGAAAATATCTTCCTCTTCTAAAGGATTAGTTTCCTCGTCTGAAGCAATAGCTTTCTCATCTGATGAAATATCTTCCTCATGTAAAAGATTAGTTTCCTCGTCTAAAATAATATCTCCCTTATGTTAGAAATTATCTTCCTCATCTAAGGCAACAGCTGCTTCATTTAAATCATTAGCTTTCTCATTTAAAGAAATATCTTCCTCGTGTAAAGAATTGCCTTCTTCATCTAGAGTATTAGATTCCTCTACTAAAGCATTAGCTTTCTCATCTAAGTAATTATCTTCTTCATCTAAAGGATTTGTTTCCTTGTCTAAGGTAATAGCTGTCTCATCTAAGTAAATACCTTTCTCAACTAGAGCATTAGCTTCCCCTACTAACGCATTAGCTTTCTCATCTAAGTAAACATCTTCTTGATCTAAAGGATCTGTTTTCTTGTCTAAGGTAATTGCTGCCTCATCTAAGTAAATATCTTCCTCATCTAAGCATTGCCTTCCTCATCTAGAGCATTAGCTTCCTCTACTAAATCATAAGCTTTCTCATCTAAGTAAACATCTTCTTTATCTAAAGAATTATTTTTCTAGTCTAAGGTAATTGCTGCTTCATCTAAGGAAACATCTTCTTCACCTAAAGAATTAGTTTCCTAGTCTAAAGTAGCTGCTTCCTCATCTATGAAAATATCTTCTTCATTTAAAGAAATAGTTTCCTAGTCTAAGGTAATTGCTGCCTTATCTAGGGAAATATCTTCTGCATCTAAAGAAGTAGTTTCCCAATCTAAGGTATTAAATAGCTGCCTCATCTAAAGAAATATCGTCTTAATTTAAAGAATTGGTTTCCGCGTCTAAGGTAATAACTGCCTCATGTAACGTAATATCTTCTTCATTTAATGAATTAGTTCCTGTGTCTAAGGTAATAGCTTCCAAGTCAATGGAAATATCTTCTTTATCTAAAGAATTAGTATCCTAGTAAGGTAATTGCTACATCATCTAATGAAACCTTATTACGACACATAATAGTGTATCGCGTCGTATAACTGAGGTACACCTCCTCTCTATTGCTTCCACAGGTGGATTCAAGGTAGGGCTAATGAAGTGACGTAATTCTACCCCGGCCCTCACCGCAGACGTCAGCGATTACTTTATTACGACACATAATAGTGTATCGCGTCGTATAACTGAGGTACACCTCCTCTCTATTGCTTCCACAGGTGGATTCATAGTAGGGCTAATGAAGTGACGTAATTCTACCCCGGCCCTCACCGCAGACGTCAGCGATTACCTTATTACGACACATAATAGTGTATCGCGTCGTATAACTGAGGTACACCTCCTCTCTATTGCTTCCACAGGTGGATTCAAGGTAGGGCTAATGAAGTGACGTAATTCTACCCCGGTACTCAATGCAACGTCAGTGCTTACCTTATTGCGACACATAATAGTGTATCGCGTCGTATAACTGAGTACACCTCCTCTCTATTGCTTCCAGAGGTGGATTCAAGGTAGGGCTAATGAAGTGCCGTAATTCTACCCCGGTCCTCAACCCAGGCGTCAGCGATTACCATTTTATGCCACATAATAGTGTATCGCGTCGTATAACTGAGTACACCTCCTCTCTATTGCTTCCACAGGTGGATTCAAGGTAGGGCTAATGAAGTGACGTAATTCTACCCCGGTAATCAATGCAACGTCAGCGCTTACCTTATTGCGACACATAATAGTGTATCGCGTCGTATGACTGAGGTACACCTCCTCTCTATTGTTTCCACAGGTGGATTCAAGGTAGGCCTAATGAAGTGACGTAATTCTACCCCGGTACTCAATGCAACGTCAGCGCTTACCTTATTGCGACACATAATAGTGTATCGCGTCGTATAACTGAGGTACACCTCCTCTCTATTGCTTCCACAGGTGGATTCAAGATAGGGCTAATGAAGTGACGTAATTCTACCCCGGTACTAATTGCAACGTCAGCGCTTACCTTATTGCGACACATAATAGTGTATCGCGTCGTATAACTGAGTACACCTCCTCTCTATTGCTTCCACAGGTGGATTCAAGGTAGGGCTAATGAAGTGACGTAATTCTACCCCGGTACTCAATGCAACGTCAGCCCTTACCATTTTACGACACATAATAGTGTATCGCGTCGTATAACTGAGGTACACCTCCTCTCTATTGCTTCCACAGGTGGATTCATGGTAGGGCTAATGAAGTGACGTAAATCTACCCAGGTCCTTAACGCACACGTTAATGATTACCTTATCATGAAAAAAAGGTAATTCCTGCTATGATAAGAGTCGTGTTCACTTATCAGATACCTCAGCAGTCACAGGCATAAGTCAAATAGTTTCCAACAACACATTTTAAGATGCATCAACAACTCCCTTTGTAAGACCTTTAGAATTAACAAAAAATAGCTTCTTCCTAGATGACAAAATCAGGTTGTGGCTTTAGATATGACTAACACAGATCTACCAGAAGGCTTAATTCTACAGTGCAAGTGTACAAACTGTCTTAAACCATCTTGTTCGTGCTCCAAGAAACAAAGTCTTGATGTTCGTATTATCCTTGCAAAGAGAAATGCAGAAACAAGTTTACGCAACGGAATCTAGAAGAAGACGAAATTTAATGGTAACAATTATGTGAGAGTAAAAGTTTAAAGAAAAATAATTTATTACTTAATAAATAATATAGTTAGCCATCATTATTAAAACCCTTTTTTGTAAGTTTAAAAACATTTTTCTGGTTATTCGTTTATAGTTTAAAAGATACACAGGTTCCAGTACGGCGCGTCCCCGCGATGTTCCCTCCCTGCTGGTAAATTGACCATGTGAGGGAGCGATGACATACGCAACCCACTTTAGATCCTGGATTAGTAGGACTAATGAAGTGGTATTCTACCCAGGTCCTAAACACAGATAGCAGTGGTGGCATTATGATAGCATTGGTAATTCCTCGGGTCGTTCACCTGAAGCACTACTCTCAAGGAAAACGCAAGACTTCATGCGTGTATATAGGCTATATCAGAGGCGTTTAAATGTAAAGGGAAGTACAATATTTGTATTCTGTAAAGCAGGAAAGTTCATAGGAGGGAAGTTTCTACATTAATATTTGACAAATTGTTAGTGACACACCAACATATCAAAACTAATTAGCTTTATCTTTCAACGTCAACCTAACATATTGCCAGAAATTTCCTTGTCCCAAGTCCCATACTAAAATTACAAAGACACAACTCATCTAAAACCCCAAAAATAGAAAATTCTGAATTGGATCAAGAAATTACTTGTTTATAAAAGATGAGGCAATAATATTTTTTACAAATATTTGCATAATATGTTGAATACGCAAGTTTAAAAAAAAATGAGCCGAGCGGGTATATAGGTACTATCTGATCAATGAAGATGGCAGAACTCGAGGATTAAATCACGCCGAAGCTTTAGAGGCATCCTACGATGAAAATTTGAAAAACAATTAAAATATGATAATCAAATCATAATTGATTAAAGTACTACTCGTAAAGATTTGAAGACCTAAGAATAAGAAAATGGTTGGGTGTAGCCGTCAATAAACGTCACCCATAAATAATAATAACAATAAAACAGCAAAGAAACTAGAATGTGTGTTCTAGAGTGAAGTACTTGTCAGTCAATGTAATAAGTTAATGAGTGTTGAATAAATTTAAGTAATAATTTGTGACGCGTGTTCAAGGACAAGGCGCGTTATTAACAACTTTATTAGACCCATATTACCTTGAAATTTGACCTTTTCTGTGCGTTAAGGTCGCCAATAAACGAGTTGACGGTCTTGACAACCGTCCTCCAATTTTAGGTTTACTTCATTCAAGACGTTTTACAATTTTTAAGAATGCCGTCGTGAAACCCTCCCAACATAGAACCCAACCTACACACTTTAGCATGTTTGAAGTAATATCTCTGCTCATTTGGAACTGTGTATTGACTGAAACTCTCGTATTGTATTCTTTATAGAAGAAATCAGATTAGATTTATATCACAGTTTGAGTTTATTGACGCAGACGTGGCACGAATGAGGGCCTTTTTAGGACGACACAGTGTCTCATAGAGCAGTTTCTTGAGGAGGCTTACAAGACAAACATTTTCCCACAAAGAAAGTAAAATGGTGTTTTCTGAGAATCCAATATATTCTACAAAGGGAAATACATACTTCTTTGTTTTGATTCGTAACCAGTTGATAACATCACATTGATATCACAATGTACATGAATGATTAATAAGCCCGTCAACCGAATTCGTCCATGTTTGAAGTGACCGCAACGTACAAAGTCTGCATCCAGTTTTTATAGCAACAGAAATGGCAGTGTTCACCTAATAATTCGTTGAAGAGCAGGATAGTCGTCATCGCAAAGGTCATATGTGGAACAATACTTATTATTTCCTTGCACTGTTGATAAATATAGTTATTTGACACTGCGGCATCATTAAGATGACCATAGTTAGTACTATGTGTTAGTACTCTCTCTAGTACTGTGTTATATTCATTAATATTTTGTAGTACTTAGTCATACTCTGTAGTATTGTGATATATTCTGTAATATCATGTTATACTCTCTAGTGCCTTGTCATACTCTGTATTAACGTGTTATACTCTGTAGTATCGTGATATACTCTGTAATACCATGTTATACTCTCTAGTGCCTTGTCATACTCTGTATTAACGTGTTATACTCTGTAGTATCGTGATATACTCTGTAATACCATGTTATACTCTCTAGTGCCTTGTCATACTCTGTATTAACGTGTTATACTCTGTAGTATCGTGATATACTCTGTAATACCATGTTATACTCTCTAGTGCCTTGTCATACTCTGTATTAACGTGTTATACTATGTAGTATCGTGATATACTCTGTAATATCATGTTATACTCTCTAGTGCCTTGTCATACTCTGTATTAACGTGTTATACTCTGTAGTATCGTGATATACTCTGTAATACCATGTTATACTCTCTAGTGCCTTGTCATACTCTGTATTAACGTGTTATACTCTGTAGTATCGTGATATACTCTGTAATACCATGTTATACTCTCTAGTGCCTTGTCATACTCTGTATTAACGTGTTATACTCTGTAGTATCGTGATATACTCTGTAATACCATGTTATACTCTCTAGTGCCTTGTCATACTCTGTATTAACGTGTTATACTCTGTAGTATCGTGATATACACTGTAATACCATGTTATACTCTCTAGTGCCTTGTAATACTCTGTATTAACGTGTTATACTCTGTAGTATCGTGATATACTCTGTAATACCATGTTATACTCTCTAGTGCCTTGTCATACTCTGTATTAACGTGTCATACTCTGTAGTATCGTGATATACTCTGTATTACCATGTTATACTCTCTAGTGCCTTGTCATACTCTGTATTAACGTGTTATACTCTGTAGTATCGTGATATACTCTGTAATACCATGTTATACTCTCTAGTGCCTTGTCATACTCTGTATTAACGTGTTATACTCTGTAGTATCGTGATATACTCTGTAATACCATGTTATACTCTCTAGTGCCTTGTCATACTCTGTATTAACGTGTTATACTCTGTAGTAACGTGATATACTCTGTAATACCATGTTATACTCTCTAGTGCCTTGTCATACTCTGTATTAACGTGTTATACTCTGTAGTATCGTGATATACTCTGTAATACCATGTTATACTCTCTAGTGCCTTGTCATACTCTGTATTAACGTGTTATACTATGTAGTATCGTGATATACTCTGTAATACCATGTTATACTCTCTAGTGCCTTGTCATACTCTGTATTAACGTGTTATACTCTGTAGTATCGTGATATACTCTGTAATACCATGTTATACTCTCTAGTGCCTTGTCATACTCTGTATTAACGTGTTATACTCTGTAGTATCGTGATATACTCTGTAATACCATGTTATACTCTCTAGTGCCTTGTCATACTCTGTATTAACGTGTTATACTCTGTAGTATCGTGATATACTCTGTAATACCATGTTATACTCTCTAGTGCCTTGTCATACTCTGTATTAACGTGTTATACTCTGTAGTATCGTGATATACTCTGTAATACCATGTTATACTCTCTAGTGCCTTGTCATACTCTGTATTAACGTGTCATACTCTGTAGTATTGTGATATATTCTGTAATATCATGTTATACTCTCTAGTGCCTTGTCATACTCTGTATTAACGTGTTATACTCTGTAGTATCGTGATATACTCTGTAATACTATGTTATACTCTCTAGTGCCTTGTCATACTCTGTATTAACGTGTTATACTCTGTAGTATCGTGATATACTCTGTAATACCATGTTATACTCTCTAGTGCCTTGTCATACTCTGTATTAACGTGTTATACTATGTAGTATCGTGATATACTCTGTAATACCATGTTATACTCTCTAGTGCCTTGTCATACTCTGTATTAACGTGTTATACTCTGTAGTATCGTGATATACTCTGTAATACCATGTTATACTCTCTAGTGCCTTGTCATACGCTGTATTAACGTGTTATACTCTGTAGTATCGTGATATACTCTGTAATACCATGTTATACTCTCTAGTGCCTTGTCATACTCTGTATTAACGTGTTATACTCTGCAGTATCGTGATATACTCTGTAATACCATGTTATACTCTCTAGTGCCTTGTCATACTCTGTATTAACGTGTTATACTCTGTAGTATCGTGATATACTCTGTAATACCATGTTATACTCTCTAGTGCCTTGTCATACTCTGTATTAACGTGTTATACTCTGTAGTATCGTGATATACTCTGTAATACCATGTTATACTCTCTAGTGCCTTGTCATACTCTGTATTAACGTGTTATACTCTGTAGTATCGTGATATACTCTGTAATACCATGTTATACTCTCTAGTGCCTTGTCATACTCTGTATTAACGTGTTATACTCTGTAGTATCGTGATATACTCTGTAATACCATGTTATACTCTCTAGTGCCTTGTCATACTCTGTATTAACGTGTTATACTCTGTAGTATCGTGATATACACTGTAATACCATGTTATACTCTCTAGTGCCTTGTAATACTCTGTATTAACGTGTTATACTCTGTAGTATCGTGATATACTCTGTAATACCATGTTATACTCTCTAGTGCCTTGTCATACTCTGTATTAACGTGTTATACTCTGTAGTATCGTGATATACTCTGTAATATCATGTTATACTCTCTAGTGCCTTGTCATACTCTGTATTAACGTGTTATACTCTGTAGTATCGTGATATACTCTGTAATA